>WYDI02006490.1:0-34248 GCA_009867235.2 Psittacus erithacus
TTATATCCAATCTAAACTTCCCCTGTTTAAGTTTGAACCCATTACCCCTTGTCCTGTCACTACAGCCCCTAATGAACCAGTTCTATGAAAAGTGTGATACATTTTAATTCCTAGCGTGAGAAAATAGATTTGACAGTGAGCAGAGCAGCTTGGAAGGACTCTTGATAACATGGTTGGCTCTCTTGCACCAGGAAAACATGAGACAAAGTCTAAATTTAAAGCAAGGCAAGATCAGTGCAACTCTCACTGGATTGGCTTCAGAAAGTAGAGTCTTTTGCAGCAGGGCTGTGCCTCCCACCTCCAGCTCCTCAAGTAGGACAAAATATTAAATGGAAAGAGATGTTTTCAGCTAGTGTGGCAGCCACTAGCATGTAACATCTCTGCTTTCATTCCCATCTGCAGGAATATGTGTGCCAAGCATCCATTCTCTACAGAATGGATGAGAACCTTTAAAGCATCAGCTGTAGTGCTGTGTCTTGACACAATTCCCACTGATGCTGCCTTGGAAGAATGTCCCAGCCAAAAAGGGTCTTTTCTTACAGCCATTCTTCGAGCCTGGGGGACAGATGCTTTCTATTCTTTGTTCAGAATAGCCAAAAGCATATCCAGACATAATGTTTTAGTGTATTGTGTGGTGGGTGGTGCTCATCCTCTCCTATAGAACCTTTAGGTAAAATGCTGATTTATTCACTGGGTCAAATTTCCATCCTCCTAAGAAGGTAATTGCAGCAGCTGGGCTACAGTCTGAGCAGTTTCCTTCTCCCATGAGTGCACAAGGACTTTTTGGATTGTTTGGCAAATGAAGCGGCACCATTTGGAGAAGCTGGAAGGAAAGGCAGTGTGTGTCTCACTGTCAGGAGAACTGCTTTTCCCCTCGTCCTTTTGGTCACTACTGTAAAACTATTTTTGCCCAACTTCGAATGCAGGTGGGACCTCACTTCAGAGTTAGTGATGACTTTGTGTGAAAGCTCAGATAATGCGCAGACACTGGAGTGTTCCTCAGGAATCAATGATGAGAGATGGCATTTTACAGCTACGAAAGGAAAAGCCCCACCGTGCTGCAGCTCCTATTGCAGTTTCCAGTGAGAGCTCTCTCAAAGCATCGTCCCCTCTGATTTTTCTTGTGTTTCAGTTCCGTACGTTCGATCCCTGCAAGCAGCTGTGGTGTAGCCACCCTGAGAACCCCTACTTCTGCAAAACAAAGAAAGGGCCTCCGCTGGACGGGACCATGTGTGCACCAGGAAAGGTGGGAGTGGGTGTTGCTCATGTGTGTTCATGAGTGTTTGTGTGCAGTTGGGGATGTTCCCCTTAAAATCAAGGGGGATGAGAGAAGAACCTAACATGAGGACCGGAACTCATGAATGCAGGTAAGGCTGTTGAGCAGCGTGAGGGGAGGAGGTAGGGGCCAGGGCTGGTCCTTCAGGACAGCTCTGTGAACATCAAGCCCCATCCTCAGGCAAGTCATGGAAGTACCTGCAGATTGCCCTGTGCTTCTTGGCAAGTCTTTGTGGTAGAACAAAATCTGGGGATATTTCCACTGATCTATGAGTTTTGTGAGGCTGGAGGAGTTCTGTTTGTATCAGTGATGTTATGGTGATGCTGACTGGCCTCCCCAGTGCGGAGGGGTGCAGGGAGCAGGGAGGTCCTGGAGGTGACAGTCCAGCTGCTGTGGCTGCCGTGAGGGAAAGAATGGATATGGGAGTTGAATATTAGCTAGAGGCAGCCAATGTGGCAAAGATGAAGAGAGAAGGGCTGATTGGCAGAGGTGGGTTTGCTGCCTTGATGAGAGTCAAGGGAGGCATGAGGAAGTGTGGAGGGAAGGTCAAGATGGCAAGGCTCAGACAGCTCAGACCCTGTAGCCACCATGCTGGACCTGCTCCAGGTCTCTGTTATCCTTCTATGGAGGTCATGCTGTGCTCATAGTGGATCTGAACTCCAAGTCCTTTGAAGTCTGCTGTAAAAGTCTGGCTTCCCTGGGCTTTGGATGCAGAGACTGAGGGGGAGAGGAAGATGTTGCTACTTGGAAAGATTGTTTGGTAAAACTGAAGGGATGACATCATTTATGTGATAAATGAACTGTATTAGCAGCTGCTCTTATGGGTTGAAATGTCTTTTTTTGTGAAAACATAATGTAATGCTAAGTTAATTCCCTAGCAAGTCATGCTCTATATAAACCACTCCCTTCTGCTTTTTTCTTCTCTAGATTATTCCTTTTGTAACAGCTTTGTTTCTTGTTTAAATATATATATTTAAAAATTATAATCCAAAATCTTAGTTTCTTTCAATTCACTTTTCTACATCTTGATTTTGTTGCCTTAAAAATGCTAATGATCCCCCAAAAAATACAGTTATATTCCATTTTGTTGCATCACCCTCTTCCCCAAGCCATTCATTCATATTAGTATTTAAACAGAGATGAGAAGAAAAAGAGGACTTGTAACCATACAGTTAAGGATCTGTCAGTGCTTCCATTATAAACAGTTTGTCAGGATATTATGCAACTCAGCTGTAAAAATTTTCTCTGGACTGGAATTTGGGATCCAAGGCTCCAGCAAACTGTGCAGACAGCCAGGCTTTTTAGTTCAGTGGAGATGCAAGAGAGCATGTGCACATTCTGAAGCTTCAGTAGGTGATGGGACTATGACTGTTTTATTCCCAAAGGAGCTGTGCCAGTTTTTTTTGATAAATAAATCTATTGCAACTTCAAGAAGAACCTGAGAGAGTGATAGAAAATGAAAACCATTTTGTTAGATAAGGCTGAGCAGGCTGAGCTAAACTCAGTTTAGAAAGCAGCAGTGTTAGGAAGGTTATACAGCTGACTTCGTATACCAGCGCTCAGCATTTGACCAGCGTATTTATTAGTTGTTGTTGTTTTCAATACGGGCACCTCAGATCAGTGCTTTTCCATCTGTCCCTTTCGTTTTCATCCTTGCCTTTGATTTAGCCTTCTCCTCTTCGCTGTCTTTATCAATTTGGATAATATCAGAGACTCTTACCTGAAAGGACAGGAAATGTAAAATGCATATATTGCCCAAAGCTGGGACTCAGTTGGTGTGTTGCAGCCTCCTTTAAGATACATCTCCCATGATACCTCATCAGCACATGAGGAAGAGGAAAATAACTTCAAACTTGATCCACTATTTTCTTTGGAATAACACCAGAAGAGAAAGGAACAGAAACATAAGCAATTAAAGATGTTGATTCAAAAAGATCCATTTTTTCCCCACTTTAGAGACTTGCAGTTTTCATGATTTCATACCACTAATTCCCAGGGCCTATTTTAAGCTCAAACCAATCACAACACTGCTGATGTGTCAAAGAAACATCCTGGCTTTGCAGCAGCTGAGGGGACCGAATGCCAGAAATGAAAGCGATGTTCCCGAGACTAACGCAGCATATGGTGCGTAGATGTTTGCACCTAAGCCTGGTGTTCACATAGCTGAGAACTGGTCTCTTTGCTTTCCCGAGCTTAGCAGATGCTATTGAGGAGAATCCAGTCCAGCTGCCTCCTTCCTAACTGGGGCAAGAACAGTGATGGGAGACATGAGGTATTATCAACATTATCAGCAAGCATGCTGATAAGAGTCATGACTGCACACCCAGGCTGTCATGGACTTAAGCACTGGCCCTTAAAAATGGAAGGAAGATTAGACTTTCTAATGCTGTCTATATATGTATATATATGCATGTATGCACACATATAAATGTATCTTTAAGTAAATATATGTAAATGTATGTAAGCTTTTCTGTGCATGTGGTTATTTGAAAGAAGTTGCCAAAAGAGTGAAGTTCTGCTGTTTCAGAAACTTTTTAATGGGTCTCCTTGTGCAAACGGAGACACTGAACAACCATCATGGTAACTGGCAGCACACTAATAATTTGCTGGGTCTATGGATAGAAAAATAACATCTCTTGGAGCTTCCCAGCCAGGGAAGAAAACTGCTATTTTGATAGAGTCCTAAAGGAAATGGGATATTTTATATTGCTCCCAGCCTGATTTCTTAAACTAGATTGAGTTTTCAATAGCAAGAGGGAAGATTCTGTCAATTTGGTGAAGCTTTGATGATGCAGCAGCTTGCAATTACTTCTGTGTCTGAATATTCACATTCGCTTCCATGAAATTACTCCAGTGTGTAAAGTTAAGCACATGGAGGGTCGGAGTCTTAATGTGAAGTCAAAGACACTTCATAAATTGCTGTAGTAAACCATGCAGATGAGGCATAGCTGTGCAGAGATTAACTCTGCATAGCATTCTGTGGATTAAAAGAAACATATGCTTTCAGCTGATAATTTATTTACTGTATGCAGTTCTGTCAGCTCCACCGTTAGCTTCAGGCTTCTGAAGCCAGCAACCTTCAGAAATGTAGCATCAGTTTCTTGTTCCATTTTTTTAAGCTATTACTCTTCTGGGGAGACATTTGTATCAGCTGAAGCAGGTAACTGCTCTCCACAGGACAGAAATCAAACCCAAAGTCATTCATGCAAGGATATCGCATGCTCGGGTCCATCTGCTTGCTGCAGTGACTAGCGCAAAGGTTTGCACCACCTGAGCTCCTTTTGTTTCTTCTCTGGGAGGGAGGTAAGAGCCTGGTACCTGCTCCTGCCAGCCAAGCTGATGTTGCTTTTGGATTTGGCTTACGTGCCAAGGATCCAGCACAAACCTTGCAGGTCTTGTCTTTCCTTGCACCGTGCTAATGAGAGGATCTGAGTCAAACTTGGAATGATTTTTTAGTCTGTCCGGAAAGGAAGGGAATGATTAAATATTGAAATAAATAGGTATTATTGAGAAGGAAAATGGACTGAGAAAAAAGGTTCTGAAAACACTAATGTGTTCTCAAAGCAATCCAGATAATTTCCCACTGAGAAAGCTGACCTCAGCTTCTCTTGGAGACAGGAGACAGATGGGTAAGTGTATGCTGTGTTAGTCACCACAGAAACAGTGAGGATACTTGATTCTCCACTGAAGAAACTTTTACTGGCTCAGGGTAGACTTCAGTGTTAGAGCTTTCAGTTTATCCCTTGCAACTAATTATTCCCAAACAGATGGAGCAGCCTGCGTGTGATGGGAAATGCAAATAAATAAGTAACTTTCTCCTGATAGGATCTCAGGACACTGAAGAGAGCCGAGGGACACCTGCTGTGATGCAGTACGAGGGGTTACCTATAGGTAACTGGGGTGCCAAGCAAGGAGACAGGAAAGTTGCCAGTTGCTGCCCAGTATAAAATAGGTAGAGTTATCCATGGAAGATCTGCAAGTCTTTTCTTGAAATATTAACTTGCAGATGTGTTAATCCCACAGGAACACACTGGCTCTTTTTTTGGCATCTACAGCAGCTGTTTCAAAGAACTGCTGAAAACAGCAGTGGAATGTTTTACTGCAAGAGATTTAAGCTTCCTCTCCTGGAAATTGCACTTGTTTTGGACTGTCCTGTTTGCCAGCAGAATAGGCGAGACTGTGAGAAGTCATCTTCTCTCCCACTAGGAAAACCATTTGCATTCACCCAGGGGTTTTTCTCATTTAAAAAAAAATTGCTTTAATAAACTTCACTCTTTAAATGAAACCCCCTGTTTATGAAGGGAATAGTGGTTGAAATTGGCTCTTTTCCTCTTCATTATGTAGTTAATGTAGTAGCGATAGGAAGAGTTGGCTCTAGCTTCCTTTAGTACACTGGAGATTGCTCCATCTCTGGTTTTACCTGCTTGTACCTTTTCTTGCATGGGTCTGCACAGAGTAAGACTTGGTTGTGAATCATTTTGTTTTATGTAGGCTCCTTTCTTTTAATCCACAAACAAAAAGGCAGAGCTGGGGATGACTCATTTTACACAAATGCTTGTCTCCTAATAGCTTCCTGACAATCAGCGTATGACCAGCTTCTCCAGTAAAAATCAGTGCTGCTCTTTCCTTTACTTACCAAAGTCAGTAAGACTTTTCCATGTTTGCCTTCCAGTTCAGGGACCAGTCATGGTGTCAAATAGGTGGTTTATTAGTGGTTGTTGCAAACCCACATCCCCCTGTTCCTGGCTGAAACAGGGAAAAGAGACTGGAAAACACATCACATGTCTCTCCTCCTCCAAGCGTTGGATCCTGGATCATCACATCACAGACATACGCTACGTGGCTCTTGAAACAGATTTGGTGATTGCTGTGGAACTTAACACCCAAAGGATGCAGCACCCTGATAAAAGGATGTGTAAACAGGCACAGATCAGGAGCTGTCACATCTCATCTGCTTCCAAGCCCAACTGAAATTTGTATTGACAAGCTGATGCATTGCCAGCTTCCTCTGCATCTCTGAATGGTCCCATTGCTAAGCAGGGCCTGACAACTCAAACTGTTCCTTCAAACAAACCTCTCTAAAGCCATAAGTAAACAGTCCCTGAAGGGTACAACGCTGAGCTTCAAAACAGAGGAAAGCAAAGGACATATTAGCATTTTGCATTTCTTTCATGCTTTGCTGAATTATCTCTTGTTCTGTCAAAACAGCTGAGAAAAATCTGCCCATTACAGTTCTGGAGCAGGATTGGTATAATTGCCTTTGTGGTACCTCATCTATTTCATAGGTTTTGACTTCGAATATTTGAAGTAATGAGAAAGAATGACTAGTTGAAAACTAATTTCTCCTCTTTTTTCTACTCCTTGTCCAATCAAATCAGCACCAAAATAAATTACATGAATAAAGAGCCAGTCACAGAGCAGGGTAGCAAATCAGTAAGCTGTGTCTTGTCACTACTTTACTAATGATTCTCTCTTTAATTCAGCATTATTAATGATTATCCATCACTTTTGAATTTGTCTTCCAGATCACTAATTGCTCTATGCTTAAGAACGTTCTCCTGTTCTATATCTTCTGATTTTGTTTTTGCTGGCAGCATGCATTTAGCCATATGCTTGGCTTGTGCTGCCTGCCAAATTCCTGCATTCCAGGGCTTGTTAAGCTGTGTAAAATGTTGTTGTTGACTTGAATGTTAAGGAAAGTAAGTGACTGATTGCACTTGTTGTTATAGCCATCTGTGTGCCTGAGCCAGAGCTCTCATCCCAGCAGTAACCATTAGCGCAGACAAACTGCGACAGTCTAATGCAAAGTCATTTGTTGGGCTGGAAGTATTTTCCAGCATCCTCACTTCATCAGTTAGCTTTTATGAAAGCAGAAATAGTGCTAGAAAGGGTTAGAGTATGTGATCCTTGGGAAGAATTCGCCCTGACTTCAGTTAAGTCAAAATTCCTTGATTAGGGACTGCAGGAATTGGTGGGAAGGCATTTTTCAGGTTTCTTTCATGAAAGGAGATAGTAGAGAGTGTCAGTACTGAAGCTATGAAGGCTTTTAAAGAAATGTGCAAATACCTCATAGGGTTGGGAAATGTAGAATTGTGTGTTTCAACCTCTGTAGAATGACTGTTATTAAAAATCAGGTAAAGGGAAAGCCTATTAGGGCATGATTAACTGCCCAGAAGTGGGACTGTGTGAGGATACTCTCTAATGAATACTTCCTGGTATTTTGGTCAATTTTAATATGAGATCTCCACAGGGACTGCAAGGGTTCTTTATTTAATAGTGCTAATACCTAAAATGTGAGCTGTCTTTAATTTCATGTCACTTGCCTGGTCACGTTTCGTGCAGGAATCTGCGTGCTGAGTTAGGAACTGCTGGGAAGGACAGTGCTGCAGCAGGAGCACGTGCTGCCGCTGCCTGAAATGGCTGCATGTGATGGTGGAGGCAGAATTTTACCTTTAGCCTCCCAAGATTTGGAATTCTGTTATTTCCCTTAAATAAATCTGTATCAGTTATCTTGAAATCACCGCTCCAGACAAGTG
The DNA here is from genome assembly GCA_009867235.2 of Psittacus erithacus. NCBI lineage: Eukaryota > Metazoa > Chordata > Aves > Psittaciformes > Psittacidae > Psittacus > Psittacus erithacus. The sequence goes on from WYDI02006490.1 coordinate 7,813, forward strand.
ATGAATGAATGTAATGCTGAGAGCAGTTTAACAAACTTGGTAGGCTTCAATATAGGTGCACAAGATTATGTGCACACTTAACATGTGTAAGTTTATAAACTCTGAGTGAGTTTGGGATCGTGGGCACAATCTGACAGTGACTGTCACTGTTGCTGCTGGAGAGGTGAATAAAAGTTCCAGAACTTGTTCCTAAAATGAAATCTGCTGTACTGCAGCTTCTCATATCATAATTTCACCAGCTAATCATTTTGACGTACGATTTTGCCTTTTAGCATTGCTTTAAAGGCCACTGCATCTGGCTGACCCCAGACATCCTGAAGCAGGATGGACACTGGGGGGCATGGAGCAAGTTTGGCTCTTGTTCTCGCACATGTGGCACTGGAGTGAAGTACAGGACACGTCAATGTGACAATCCACAGTAAGTATGGATGGATCCATGTGGATGTTCTTCTGATGTGGAGTGAATGAATTGTGCGAATCCTTGCTAAACTACTAGTGATGCTCATTAAATCTGACCTGTAGTATATGTTGTTAGAAATTCTACTCTGGGCCCTTAGCAAGTCATGAATCATCTTTATTTCTCAGTTTATCCATCCATTAAGCTGCTTATAGAGTTGCAAGTATCTTGAAAGTGCTATTATGCTATTGCATAAAACATCAGTAAAAGTTTAGGGCCCTATATATGTCTTGTTTTAATATGTGAGTAGGATATAGTGGCAATGAATTGCTGGAGGTTTTCTGTAAGTGCATATACTTTTAAAAGAGTTTTGTTTAATCCACTTTTGGGATATTTCAACAAGAAGTTCTTGAAATATTTTCAGAGTGTTTTCATTCCATATTGGAGCAAAGCTCCAGAGGTCAGGACCTTCCCCAAGGTTAATTTTAGTGATATTGAATAGTTTTACTTTGATAACTTTGGTAAGGCTCACCTAGATAATGTAGAATGACTTAATTCCAGTTACACTGGAAGTATATTTAATAAAGATTGGTATGTACAAGTTGATATGAAATGTGTCATTATTGCTATTTAATGCCATATCGTAAAATGTGAAGCTCCTAAGAGCAAGACCTGAAGCAGTTGTCAGAATTAAATGCTTTTGCCAGACAGAGGATTTTTACCATTGACTTTCTCAGTTTGTGCTGCTAAAGTGATTGAATTTGACTGGTGTTACAAATCATCTTATCACTGATTAAAACAAAATAAATCGAGTTTTATGAAGCAGCATTTTCTGATGAAAAAATGCACCCATTCTCTTTGCAGCCTTTATTACATTGGCAACATGAAAGTGACCTTTATAGTTGTGGGCGCAGTTTTAGTTGTAAAAATCTATTTTCATGTTGGAAAGCCTAATGACTATTGAAAATGTTTTCTGTGGTTCCTGGAAGAGGGCGCAAACCCAGCTACCACTCCTGAGCTCTGTGCTGCCAGATCCAGCAGTGATGCTCATCTGCCTGAGGGATGCAGCACTGAGCTGGGCTGTCTCTGGATTTGCTGCTGGCTTAGGGGTGAATGTGAATGAGTTGCTTCATCTACTCGTGCTTTCCTTTCCTGGGCTGCACCAAGAAAATGGCTTTTCATACCTTTATTAAGTGGTTTAAGGTTGTAGTTGCAGAAAATTGCTCTTTAAGAACTATATAGTGACAGCAGGTTTCTAAAGGAAATAAATATTTTCCATATCAGAAGTACATAGCTGGCTTCATCAAGTGCCTACTGATATTACTAGAAATTAAATTGCCCCTCAGATGGTTTTATAGACGTTTGATTCGTGCATTAATGGTAAAACTAACCATGGGTTTCTCTCCCTCCACAGTCCTGCCAATGGAGGCCGTACATGTGTGGGGCCAAGCTATGAGTTCCAGCTGTGCAACACTCAGGACTGTCCTAAGGACTTGGAAGATTTCAGAGAGGAGCAGTGCCGGCAGTGGGATCCTTACTTTGAGTACCAGAACACGAAACACCACTGGCTCCCCTATGAACATGTCGATGGTGAGCGGTCCCTTTTCCTATGGAAAACAAAATCAGTTTCAAACACAAATAAAAATTATATGAGGAAGGGTAAAACTTATAAAAATCATACAAGGAGAGGTAAGCACCCCTTCTGTGAAGGCAAGCTGGGAGAGGTGGACTTGTTCAGCCTGGAGAAGAGAAGGCTTGTTCCAAACAGGGACTTTCTATGAGGGAGTGTAGTGGCAAGGCAAGGGGGAATGGCTTTAAACTGACAGAGGGGAGATTTAGCTGCAGTTTGCAGCAAGCTTTAAGAATATTCTGAGCAAAGTATCAGGTTTGTTCTTACATCTTCCTGCAAACACTTCTGGTGCTGCTGGAGGGACGTGTTGGGTTAGGTAGGCGCTGGGTCTGAACCTGCATGGTCAGGGTGATGTTCTGGTATCTCAGCAGAGGTTTGCCTCTTAGAGCAAAAATGCTCCTTTTCCTGTTAATGCCTCTGCTTACCTGTCAGTGAAGGTGCACCTGGTTGATTTGGGCCATGAAGGCAACATGTTATGCTCAAAACATTCTGAGAAGATGGCTCTCAACTCATTCGATGATCAGTATGGGTGCTCGCTAGTTTTAAACCTGGACAGTTCTTCTGAATGATGAGTCCTTCAGGCCAGGGTTGGCCTGGAAAGAAGCAGGTACTGGGTGCTTGATCTGTCCTCAGCCAAGCACCCATCCTGGGAGGGGAAGGGTCACTTCGGGTGAATCACTTTGCATTCCAGTGAGAGGATACTCAGCCAGAAGTTAATAGCAAATTCCTTGTAATTAATTCGGCTGCCTTTGTTCCCAAACAGTTCTCAGGGTCCCCTCATTCTTTTCATGCCATCTTGTGCAATCTGGGGTTTTCAGAGGCACAGACACAGCCTCACAGCTTTATTTAATGAAATAGCTTTGCTGGCACAGGGAGAGGGGACAAACGCTGTGTGGCCTGCGGGACCTTTGCTTCTGCTTTACCCTTTGGAGCAGTCTGCTGCAGAGACCACTGAAACGAATCAGATGTTTTTCTGTTAAATTCAATTGCTTCTGGGTCAGAAACCAGCTCACTGATGTGTGAGCACTGATCGCTGGGCACTGCTGGTTTCCCATATAACTTTGGTATATAACTTTGGTGCAGCCAGCCTTTAGAGTTACATTTACCTGTGCAGGGTTATTAGAGGGAACAGCTTTTGTGTGAAACAATGGCCAGAGGGTGGCTTATGCTTGAACTCTAATATATTTTGAACTCCCTTTTGTAAAGATAAGGCTTATCAACGGCATACTTTGTGCAGATAATGCAGTCATGGCTCGAAAGTGACATAAATCTATACACTTCACACGCAGCTCAGCTGGATGTGTCTGGCACATTGTGCATGCGATGGGGACAGAGAGAAGCATCTTATCCAGTGGCCGGAGAAAAGCTGCTGAGCTGGAAACACCCCAGTGTGCGCTTAAGCCAGGCTGTTCATGGCCTGTCTCTCACTCCAAGCCCCCTGTGCACCCTATCTACCAGTCCCTGCTGGGCTCATATACCCTGTGCCATGCATCTGCCAGTGCAGTGTAGAGTGACATTGGCTGTTAGCTCCCAGCCTCAATTGGATGAGATGGAAACACATGGGGAGCAGGGAACAGACAGTCACACGGTCACGTGCATGTTCTTGCGCCTCTACTGTGCCCAACACCATGAATAGAAAGAAGATAATTCTTTGCAGTTAAGAGCAATTTAACAGCTCTTGCACATTTACTGTTCCCATAGGACAATGGGAAGAGAACCTTCACTAAAATAAAGCCCTTGTGCAGTTGCTGGCACCCAGTCAGACCTCCTGATAATTTAATCATGCGCAGTGAATGTATGGCACGCCTGGGGTGGGTGTGGGTACATACCCAGGGATGGGTGTGTGCACATCTGTGTCTTGTGCAGAGTTTAATGTTTCTAATATATTCAAATACATCAGATCTGGGGTTATTATTGTCATAATAGGCCCCTATTGATAATCTGCACCGAAAACAGTAAAGTACCTGTTTAAATAGTGTAGACCCTACATTTTTAACATGACATTTCTGCATTGTTTGGGAGCCATAACAAAGGTCTCTGATGTACCAATATCCAGTGGCCATGAGGACATCAACAGTAATAACAAGGACTTTATGAAAAGAGGACAGGGACCATGGGACTGTACAGGGCAGTGGGCCTGTGAAGATTTGTTTTAATTGAACAGCTATAATGAGAAGGTTGTTACTGTTTTGAATGCTGGGGAAAGGGTCCCAACCAGCAGAACCTTTATTTATTTTATCTAACAGAAAGGTTATCTGCTCTTCACTGCCAAGGAAAGCATAATGAATCCTATTATGAGGCTCAGGACAGCAAAAGGGATGGGTAAAATGCAATGCACTGGTGGAATACAACTTTATTCAGCCACTGACTAGTCGTTTCAGCTTTATTTTTTGCAAGGAGAAAGAGGTACACTCGTCTGGCTGTTTGTGCATGTGTTAGCAGTAAAAAAAGTGGGTTTTTTCTGAATCTCTTTGACATCTCATCTTGTTTAATGATTTAAACTATCATAAATGCAAGTCCAACGATGAGGGAGAATTGACTTCATGTTTAGGAGGAAACAGTACAGCACAGCTGTCTCTGAAAACTTTTTGGATGGCAGGTTCGCTCTGCGTCAAACAGCTGCTTTTAATGATAAAATGATTTATGCTTTCTTCAGACTTCAGTGCAGTGCAGGCAAAACGGATGCAGAAACTTGCATCTGTCGCAGGTAGTCATGTAGCAGACTGCAGAAACCTCTGCCAGATTGCATCATTCAACAGAGGATGGAATCGAGGTCCCCCCATCAATGTAAATGATTTGTTATTTTTGAGATTGACTCCTAATCATGAAATATGGATGCTTAATGATTCAGCAGCTCCCAAATGATCACACAGCCTTTGAAAGGGGATAAACATTGATGGTTTATGGGGTACCCTGTTACGTTCTGTGGTGTATGCGAGGGAGAGACACTATTGAAAGTGCTGTTCACAAAGTCAGCAACTAAACTGAACACACTCAGTCTGGATCATTTTGTTTTTCAGCTAAGGAAAGGTGCCACCTGTATTGTGAATCAAAGGAAACAGGGGATGTGGTGTATATGAAAAGGATGGTGCACGATGGGACCCGCTGCTCCTACAAGGATGCTTACAGCATCTGCGTGCGAGGTGATTGCTTGGTAAGCTTCTAGTAGCTTCTTTCAGAGCTTGTGTACTATGAAAACAATGAAAACAGTAGCTTGAGTGTTTCTCTCCAAGAATGACTATTCAATTAAGTATAAAAACACTCTGGGCAATAAGGACATTTCATTAGGATTATTGTCACAATATTATGCGTGATATTCACAGTTGCCATCACATTGCATGTGACTCAATTCCAACAGTGCCTACCTACACAAGTGATGTTTAATGCAGTGTTTGAAGATGAGCTATTATAATTAGCATTCAACGAAAGCTTTTCCTGCTGAGGTTTAGTGGGGGCGGAATGTACAATGAAACAGGAGCATGCAGCAGCTTTCAAGGAAAGCGGCGTTAAGACGCAGCTGATGGGCATTCTCTCTGTATTTGACCATGCTATTTTTAAAAAATCAATGACCATTCCTCTAAGCTGGGATCTGCTGCAGGTCATCTTTCAATGGAATTAGAGGCTCTGACTTAGCAATGCACTGGTGGAGGTGCTTATCCTCATATTGACACCTTGATTCTCCTGGCATCTGCTTTAAGATAAGCTGAGGCTTAAGAGCTTTTCCTTAACCGTGCTGCTTTCCTTCAGTAAAAGGCCCACTGTGAAGGATAATATAAAAATAATCACCTGATTGACAGCTATTATAGGAACTGGAAGTATTAAAATCTGTTTAGATGCTGATCTTCCAGCAAAATACTACAATTTGTAAGTCTTTGCTTAAGCAGAAGTCTGGGGTTGATATCTGGAGTCTCATTTGAATCGTAGAGTGGATAAATGAGAATGACTGGTTTTCTTTTTCATGCACAGAAAGTTGGGTGTGACAGGGTCATAGGTTCCACGAAGCAGGAAGATAAGTGTGGTGTTTGTGGAGGAGATAATTCCCACTGCAAAGTGGTGAAAGGGACATTTTCAAGAATACCAAAGAAACAAGGTCAGTGCATTCAGTGTGTTTTGTCCTGGGGAATTCAGGGTATTAGTGTTTGAACTCCTCTGTTTCATGGGAAGTACCAGAGCAATCACAAATTGTTTACAGCATCACTAATTCCAATCAACTCTCTGGAGTTGCCTTTGAGATGTCTCTGGAATTTGAGAACAACTTTTGTCCAGTAGTCAGTTAAATCTGCTGATATCGAGGCCTGTGCATGCGTAGAGGAGGGCTTCATTGCTCCTTGTTGGAGAACCGTGGACTTATTCATGCTGCTGCTGTCGCTCAGCTGATTTGTCTGAGTCACTGGAGTGCTGCAATAGTATCATCATCACTCACTGTCAGACAGGAGCTGGCATAGTCTCTCTGTGGGTGCATATGGCGCTCGAAGTCCCTTCTAGTCTGAAGCAAAGTCTGTTGATGACACGTAAGACATTTTTCTGCTGGCCCAAAGCCCTTTGTCCCTGTTACATTTCATCACCTGGCACAGAAATAGGGATGGGAATGGTGCTGGATTAGGTTCAACTTGCTGTAATACACCCTGCTTTTGAAAATTAAGATTTATTTAAAAACCTAAGACAGGTTCCTACTGTTTGAGACAAACTAACCAGTCTCTGTCTTTTCAAATACTACAATAAAGGGCACATTAAGATGTTTGAAATTCCCGTTGGTGCAAGACATTTACTTATACAGGAAACAGACGCCACCAGCCATAATCTCGGTAAGTATGCGCCAAGTAGGAAAGCTTTCAGTCAGAATATCTTTTTCCTGCTGTTTATTTTTGTCTCTGGAGCCTGACAACGTGTTTATGCATTTGTTTACCCATTATCTTCCCACACCAAATACCTCCTTTAAGTATGTTAAATTAGGAAACTTGTTTGGCAATTCAATTTCCCTGTGCTGGATTCCCCAGTGTCCTAGCATGAAGATCTCTGCTTTGGCATGTGCATGTGTGCAAGCTGCTGGAAGAGGAGCTGAATTACATTCTGAGGTGCAATGCATTATCTTCATGTGCATTTTGTAATGTGCTTCCCATCCTCAGTCATTTCCCAGCTACATCCAAATCCGTTTCAGATCCGCACCATTGCTAACAGTATTGACTCAAGGCTGCCCGATCAATCTGGCAACTTAGAAAGTAATTGAAATCCATTCTTCGCCATGCCCTGTAATCAATGGGAAGCAGGGACTGTTATTAATTGGAAGTAGATTCACAGCAAATGGCTTAATTGTGTCTTGAGTCGTCCCAGCTTGCTTCCCTTGCTGCTCAGTGCAGCCTGGCCTGTGGATCAGGAGAGTGATTGTGCACTGATTCAGACAAGGTTCTTCTTTAGGTGTGGGGCAAGTGATGCACAGGGGATGCAAACAGCTTGTTCTCTGTCTAGGCCAGTGCTGAGGGTGCAGGATGCTCAGGTAGCTGCTAGAGACAGAGGGGAGTTAAAATCTGGTGTTAAATAACAAACAGTCCCTGCTGCTTCTAACGAGGGAAGTAAATTGTCCGTGTCAGAAAACCAAGAGTCTTAATACAAAGGTGGCTGAAGTCTCTCCAGGTGAAAGATGGGGAATTGATGACAGCTGAACCAGAGGAATGAGATGCTGTGTGCAATAGGCAGGGGTCTGCAAAGCAACACAAGTTTGAGCAGGGCTGTGTTGGTGTCAGAGCTGGTTCTGAGCAAGAGAATTAATGCTATTTCTAGTGTCTCTCTCTTGCTGTGGGGACCTGCTGGGGGTTAGCCCAGTAGCCTTTCTCTCATGGAGCAGTAACAGCCCCCCAAGCTGCCTTACAACATGTGAGAGAGCTGAGTAGCTGTGGGACCCCCACCAGCTCTCAAATTGGCTCAGATTTAGCTGGTGGATTTCGAAGTTGTTAGTTGGGAGCAGGCAGAGGGATGCATGCGGTGCTGTCGCGCTGGCCTCATTTTGCTGGCAAGGCAGGCTATGAAAAAGATAAAAAAGGACGATTGATGTTTCTGGAGCTGAGCAGGAAAGCATTGGCAGTTGAGTGAAACACCTGAGAAAGTCTTTCCAAACCAGTGAGGGAACAGAGGGGAAGGACACGCTGGCTTTGTCTGCTTCTTCCCCTGGGACAAGAGCCCAACAGAACTTGAGATGAGAAGCGAATCTCTCGTGTTCACTTTTCCTGTGTTGTTCCTAGCAATTAAAAATCGTGAAACAGGGAAGTTCATTCTCAGCGAAGACAACTACGTGCCAGACTCTAAAGTATTTATTGACATGGGTGTGGAGTGGGAATACCGGAATGATGATGATAGAGAAACCGTGCAGACTATGGGGCCACTGCGTAATGGAATAGTCATTCTGGTAAGTCAAATGAAAACCATCTTCCATGGAACACAGTGTCAGGGTTACAGAGCCATAATGTGCTATAAGGCACTTTAGATTCCTCTTGTGAGCTACACAAGACATCTGCTTCAATCCTAAGACAATAGTAAGATGTATTTTAATTCCTTTCTCCTAATTCATTGCTCTGTACAAGAGTTTTTCTAACTAAAGGGTATGTGTTGAGCAGCCAGCTCTCATGATTATTTCCTGTGGATGGCTTAGCAAATGAGCACTGTGTGAAGGCTCTCCCGGTTTCTTACAGTATCTGACTCGTGAGGAGTGAATAAAAAAGGTCAAAGTGGTTCCTATCAGATGGTTCTAAAAGCTCCACCTCCTGTCTGTGTTTTGAAAAGGTAACCTGCCAAGGCAGATGCAGGATTCTTGTGCTCCCAGGCTCACCTTGTGAGGACACAGCCAGTTTTGATAATCCCAAATCCACCCGATTATATCCTTTTTTCATTGCAAACCAGCAAAAGATAGACTACAATGAATCGGGGTAGTCTGGTTCAAAAAGCAGCTGTAAGGTGTTGATCTACAGCAGCTGAATGTCAAAGGAGGAATAAATATTATGTTTTCAAAGAACCAATGTTTTGCACTTTATTCACGTTGAGTTCTGTTTTCTTGCATTTGTCTTAGTGCAGTGTGATAGCAAAAACTCTAAGTAGTTTATATTTCTGTCAGGATTAAGTAACACTCTTCACAGAATTCCCAGGATCGTCATAAGAACATTCGTGTTTCATCAGAAATATAAGCAATTTCCTTCACTACTTTCAGTTATCTGTGCACTTGAATTTGCCTTGTCTTTCAGTGGAATTACCCATTATCATTTCAGTACATTTCCTTCCTTTATGAAGGGATATGGAAAAAATTTAGCATCATAAAGTCAGTCCAATGCTGGCAAGAGAAATCAGTCTAAATCAACAACAGTCTTTCTTAATATGCACTTTAGAAACTCTGTGTCATAAGGATAGAGATACTTTATCATAAGGATTAAAAAAATGTGTTGAGTGCAGCTAAAAGGTTTAAATCCCTCTGGGGATGTTTCTCTATCTGAGCCACGATGACTGCTATTTCACGTCATCCCACGTAGCTTCTGATATGAGTCTTTCATACCATTTTTCCCTATGTTTGTTTTGCTTACTAGGTGTTTCCTCATGGTAGTGCCAAGATATCTTTGACTTACAAGTACATGATCCATGAAGATTCATTGAATGTAGATAATAATAATGTTTTGGAAGAGGATTCAGTGTCATACGAATGGGCTTTGAAGAAATGGTCCCAGTGTTCAAAACCTTGTGGAGGAGGTAAAAACAAAACCCCAGAGTGCTCAAAATTGATTAAGAGGAAAAGAATTGACGGCACTTAAGACATTTTTCTTCTGACCCATTTTAATTCTCATTAAGAGAAAGAATGAACAATACATGTGGAATTCATTGCCACAAGGCACTAGGGGAGACCACGACTATGGGTTTTATTTAAGTTAAGAAATAGAGAAATAAATAATGAATGGAGTTAAAAATCTGACTGGAATGGGTTTGCGGGCAGATGTGGGGTGACTCATTCCTGATTTATGTTTGTGAAGCTGAAGTACTAGACTAATGTGCAAGATTTGGATGAGGATCTCCAAGCTGCCAGGGTGCCAGACCTCAAGGTGCCACAGGGCAGAACAGTTCTGGGTGCTAAATCTGCATGAGTAAGTGTTCATTCATTGCAATGTACAGTTCCTTCTGTAGCGTGTTCACCTGTAGTTCCAACTGCAGCCTTTGATGGTGCTTGTGCAGTTTGTTTGAAACCTGAGTCCTGTGTAAGACCTCTGCCAGTACTGAAAATAAGAGGAGTGTCTTTCCCCAGGCTACCAGTTCACAAAGTACGGCTGCCGGAGGAAGACAGACCACAAGATGGTTCATCGGAGTTACTGCGAGCTGATCCAGAAGCCGAAGCCCATTCGCAGGGTGTGCAACCTCCAGGAGTGCTCCCAGCCCATGTAAGCATCACTGCTCACCAGCGCTGCTTGGTGGCAGCTGCAGCAGGCTCTGTACCCAGATGGCGCTTGTCACCTGAAAGAAGGTGACTTTAGCTTCCCCTCCATGCATCACTGCAGAGACATAGAACTGTGAGCATGCGATGCTGTGTTCTGCTTGTAGAAATACTATTTCTGGGACTGCTGGTTCCTATTACTGCTGAAATAAGTTGGATTAGAAAATAAGTGCTGTCTTGATCCAGACTTTTGTGTTCAGGCCATCTTGAGGTAATAAAAAACAGACATAAATTCAATTTATACCGGTTGATTTTACACAGTGTGGATTAACCATGTAAGAGCAAATTCACAGAGTGCTACATAAGGGAACATTTGTCACACAGGCTCTCAGATCCAAATCTTCCTCAAGTTTACAGCATCTTTTTGGACATTTGAGCACAGGCAAAAGTATTTGACCTGATAGATTTCTCCAACTACACCTGTACAGCATGGAAAGCCTGGTGCACCTTCACCTTTGCTAGGTGTAGTCAAGTGTTACAAATACTTTAATTCACATTTTGACTGGCAGCAGGCTACTTCTGCCATATGTAGGACTCGTAATCCTTGTGTTGCTACTGCAACAAGGAAGGAGTATGTTGATCCCAGCATTTACCTCTGGGGACCAAGCCTGGATTCCAGGAAGCACCGCAAATAAGTAGAACATACCACACGATATTTCCTAACTTCCTTTCAAAAATAGACAGAAAAAAAGAGAGAAAAGTCCAGAAACTGTGCCCCATAAACTCAGCATGGGCCATGGCTTAACGTTTATTTATTGGAAAACTGAAGTAATGACCCAACTGTATCTCAGGCTCTCTGGAAAGCACTGTATTCTTCTTTCAGCTGCAAATATAATTGGACCCAGGTACCACGAAGACTCAATAGGATCCTAAATTGTACTTGGATTCTTGAATGTTTTAGTCACCTCTGTTTCCATAGAATGGTATTGGAGCATTTCACACTTGTACATAGGAGAGGCAATTATTTAAGGGATTTTATGATGCTCTGTGACACCCACTACACTAATATGCTGCTGCTTCACTTCTGGGAAAAAGCCATCTTTGTCTCAGAAATCACCTTAGGATTCATGGTATTGTGCTCTGCTGTGCTTGCCTTCCTCCACAGCTGTGTACTTTCAATAGGCTACAAAGAGAAAGTTGGGTGAAATTGCCACTTCTTGTTTAATTCAAGCATTTAGTGCATTGCCTGGCGCCCATGCTCTTTCTTGACTATTTCTAAACCCAGGGTTTTATGAGTACTTTAGGACAATTGCTTCAAACTTGAGATATTTCTTCAGGCTTTATATTTTTCTGTTAAGTTCATCCCATGAATACTGTTTTTGTTGGACAATATTTCCTTCTTGGATATCTCTGCATTCTGTAAATATTTATAGACTGCTGTATATCTCCATTACTTGATTATAACCAATCTTTCAGTAGTCTACATAGATTCCCTCTGGCCCTGTCAGTCCTTTTTGCTCCTCTCTAAGTTGCTTGCAGTTGTAGCTGTAATACTTGAGCCAGTTTGAATGATCAGTTTTCAACTATGCCACATCACAAACCATAGGTTGCATTTTTCAGTGGCCAAACTGATTTCCATGTTATGAACTCAGACCTTCTGATTTTCAGTGGAGTGTTGCTTTCCTCTAAACCAAACATTTATGATGCTGAGGACCCTTGGCCACCCTGAGCTCAGCACACAGAGCACTGATGGTGCAGCTGGGTTTGTCAGTGAGTCAGCAGATGGTGTCTGGCTTGGCCAGGGATGCACTCCATGAAGTATCCAGATATTGGGCAGGCTGGAGCTGCATTTCTAACCCAGTTGTTTTGGATTCATTCCTGTGGGAGCCAGCTGTAGGGATGGCTGATGCTTGCTATGTTATGAGACAAGGCACAGCTCTTGTGCCAAGACCTGGGAAGCTCAGCAGCCCCCTTGGGTGGCTGCTTTTGACATAAAAAATACTGTATTTGTATGCGCAGTCTTGGAAGGGCGAGCTTAAAATCAAAGCAAATGAAGCAAAGTAAGCATAATGCTTATCTCAGAGATAACAGGAAAGAGTCATGTTAAAGATCTGGGTCTTATTACTGATTTTTCAGGGACATGATATAATCCTCACCATGACTACTTATGGTTGTTCATATCTTCTTCTTTTTCCATATCAGAACTAGTATTAACATCCTGTTAAACCTGTGTTTTAAGAGTTACTGTTCAACAGGCAGTTTGAACTCACACGATTTAGAAGAGAGATAATTTTTCTCAACATGATTTAGAAGAGAGATAATTTTTCTTAACTTATTTTCTTCTCACCAACCCAGATGGGTTACAGGAGAATGGGAGCCTTGCAGCAAGAGTTGTGGGAAAACAGGGTATCAAGTACGATCTGTCCGATGTATCCAACCCCTACATGATAATACAAATCGATCTGTTCATACCAAGTACTGCAACAACAACCGTCCAGAGGGCAGGAGGCCTTGCAACCGGGAGCTTTGCCCAGCACAGTGGAGAATTGGACCCTGGTCACAGGTCAGTCCCTTTCTGGCGGTCTCAAGCAACTGATTTCTTATAATGCAGGGGATAAACTCTTGGCATTTGTTGTGGGCTTCCTATTCAAATGCATTGACACAATACACAGAGGGTGTGTTGCTTCCACTGCTACTAATGCCACAGAAAGTGAGTTAGATGGAGAGATGGTAGTAGAGAAACAGCCAGTGAAGCCATCCTGCAGTGATCCTGGATGATCCAGACCCTGTGAGACATCCATACAAGGTGTCAGCATCAGGAAAGCTGACTTCTCCCTGCTCTTTATTCTGCTCATAATCATTTACCTGTTGGCACTAATTTCTAATCCATTGTCTCCCAAGGGTGGCTGGGGTCTAACTGATGCTTATCCTTCCAGTGCTCTGTCAGCTGTGGCAATGGCACGCAGGATCGCCCGGTCCTGTGCAGGACCAGGGACAATGCCATCGGCCTTTGCAAAGAAAATAAACCAGAGACTGTAAGGATTTGCAGACTACCTCCATGTTCAAGTAAGTGCTTGTCTTCTCTGGCATATATTACTTGCTGGAAAAAGTTATGTTATTTGAAATGCCTTCATTGAATTTAGACTTGTGTGTTGCATCTGCCTGAGGTGCCAGTTCTCCATAGCTCTGGTTTTGAGCAGACTTCCCAAATGTGTAATGTGCTGGGCTTGGCAAGAGGCTGCTGGGTTGTGGCTAATCAAGAGCATCATGTACAAAGATGCCTCTTTGCTTTCTCCATCTCCAGCAACAGTTCCAGGCTTCTTTTCCATTCCATCAAACACAAGTTGTCTTTAGGGGTTATCTAAGTCAATTTTTTTTAGCTATAATAAATTTATTCTTACTTAATCCAGGACACTAATGCCTTTATCCTTATTAGCTTTTCAGCTGTTTGCAAATTATACTTATGAGATCATTTAATATATTCCTGTCATTAAGTAATATTTTTCTTTTATTCTTGATATGTTTCTCAGGGTAGCTTTTGATTCCTAATAAATTAGAACCAAGCTGTCAATTATGGCCTCCAATACAAATATTTTAAAGAAACAGTATAATTAAACTAGACCAGGTGTATCTTAGGGGATATTTAATGCTACTGTGAGAAGTTCTGCTGGAGAACTGGCCTTCAGGCTGTCTTCAGTGTTAGCTTTTGCAGTAGCAAGCTGGCAAAATAGCATTCTCTGCTCAAAACTACAAAGCCCAGTCATAATCCTTCCCCAGGCTCCTTCACTGTTGGAGCCCATTGATGGTCATACCTTATCTGCTTCTAACAGATCAGCTACTTCATGCTAATATATGTTGTTACATCTTTTTTTCCCTCTATTCAAGGAAATGTTTCTGATCCTTCAAAGAAAACCTACATGATACAGTGGCTGTCAAGACCTGATCCAGACTACCCCATCCAGAAAATATCTTCAAGTAAAAGACCCATTTATAACTCTGCCTTTGCCCTTAAATGCATGCCACATCGAATGTGGACTTTGCCTTTTGCTCTCTTCTTCTCTCTATGCGGAAAGTTCCCTTGACTTTGCCAAGTTTAAATCTTGGGCTGAATCTTTTTTTCACACCAGGCACTTGGTGCTTGGTGTCTTTCTTCTCTGGAGCTTGCGTAGCACTGGTGATGGAGGTCTTGAAGTGTTGGATGTGTGAAGTTGGATCTCCACAGTATGTTGCGGTCCTCTGAAAGGGAGCTGGGATCGGTTTGCTTGTTGCTTGGTGATGGTGAAAAAAGGCTCTTACTGGTTCACGATGTTCAGTTTGATAGCAAAACTGAGAACTTATTGTGAATGTGATCACATCACAATAATGACACCTTGTAGTGCTAAAGTTCTCCTTTAAGAAACCTAAATCTCATAACTCTCTAGTTTCAGTTCGCTGACAGGGTAGTCTGATGAGTGAAAGACTTTTTTCATTCCATTTTCCTTTGCGGTGCCATTGCTTTACTCACCCTTGCTGCTCTTTTTTTCTTCCTGACCCTCACATTTATGTTTGTAACCCATGGAGGGCTCAGTGGGAGGCAGAAGCTCAGTTTCTGTCGGTACTTTCTGTGCTGCTATGACACCATCCACTCTCACCAAACTCCTGGTGGTGACGTGGGATATTTTTCCTTGAGGAAAGCTGCATTCCTTTTCCCCTTGCACAATTTTTGCCAGTTTTGCATACTTTCACTTCAGAAACAGAACGGGAGCAGAACGGGCATGGTCCATGTGGAAGGTTGCGTGGTGGTGGTTTTCTTAACCTGGCAGAGGCAATATGGTGTTTTCATTGCCTACGATGTCTCCAGCTGCTCAGCACGGAGCTGTTTATACTCATTACATCTTTGGTCTTTTTTCACCATGTGCATGTCTGACTTGACTGGTATGGTTGTATGTGTGTGTGTGTATGCTCTATAGATGTGTCAACTGGCAAACATAACAGTGTGAACTACTACAGAATTACCTCAATTTTTATTGCTTTTTTTTTTTTTTTGCTTAGAAGAATTTTAGAAAAATGCCTTAATGTTGAAATGTAAATGGCATTAATTTACCAGATCCAGCTTTAAATATAAACAGTACACCGGTACCTTGAGTTAATCTTCATATGGAGTGTTTTTACTTGAATGATAACTGTTAGAAGGCAGTAAATTTAATCTGAGGTTAATTTGCACAGTGCATATCCATATCTTCATCAGGACAGGACTGAGACCTGACTTACTGAAATTTAACTGGCGTTCTTGCTTCACCTTCCGTGTTTGTGTTGAAGATTTGGAATTCACAAGTCATAAACCTGTTTGTGACAGTCGGTACCAATAGTAGACGCGTATCCACTTTAAATCCGCAGCCTTGGAGCAGATTGCTACCTTATTGCTTTGATCATATCTTTTGGAAAAGTGGCATTTTGGAATCTTTGGGTCGTCAACAGTGTAGCACTTCAAACTTGTCATTATCATGTGATCACATACTTAAATTTTTGCTGTTAATATGATTATTTCCTGAAACATGTTAACAATTTACATGACAAGGTGAAAAAGCAAAGACACGTATCTGGCACTGAATACTGTTATGTAAAATAATTGGTGTTTAACTGTATAAATATATTCATGACTGTTACCTTTAAATAGACAATGTTTAGTGATGTTTCAAGAGATGGGTGGCTATAGAGAATGGTGCAATAAGGTATCTGGGCATTGTGCACTATGTCTATATGCACTTTGGTTTATCAGGGATATTTTATTAGTGTTTTGTATGTATTTAACATAATATTAAAGATGTGCCAATTCAGTTTGCTTTTCAATATTTTTTTATGAGACTGATGTGTACCAAAGTGACTGTGAAACTGATTTATTTTTTTCTTACTGATGTTTTGGAGATATACTTCCAGTCTGTCATGCATACTGCGAGTAAAAATAAATAAAAGTTCAGCAAATCTGGATATTTTGGTTTGGATAGAGGATAAAAATTTCATTCTAGCATTCATCAGCTGCCGAGTTTATTTATATAACTGATCAGATGTCACTAAACGTATTACATAACGCAGTTTTATTTTCATGTCATTTTAAGCTTGTCATTACATCGTTTTTGGCAGGGGAAAAAAAAAAGGCGTTTTTCTAAAGGTGCATTTAGTGATTCTTACAAAGCTAAGGACAGATCTGCCTTGTTGAAAGTACATTTGAACATGGTTGGCTTTCATTTTGCAAGCTATTTGGAGAAGCTTGCTTCTTGGAGAGGTCATGCAACACAAGGCAAAATGGACAAAGAGAACTCTACATCATTTGTAAATATATATATATAGAGAGAGAGAGAGCTGTATAGGTGCATGGAGTCCTTTGTATAGAGTTGTGCATGCAGGTAGGAACAGTTCCAGCTCTTAAAGACTGGTTTGAAAATGTCTCCAAAGCCAAGGTACTATTCTTAGGTTCCTAAGGAAGAAGTTGTTCTTTATTTCCAGCACCATCTCATTTTAGCATTTGAGAAATATGAAAAAGGATTGATGCATTTGAAAACAGGAGCCGGGATTTTGCTTTTCTGCAACAAACACAACAATCGGGGCATAAGTACAATGCAGGGAAGGTGTTTTCACCTTCCTCAGCCAGCACTAGCATTTTAAATCAGCAGCAAGAGTTACTAGTTTATTTTAGACTGATTATGTTTGCCAATTAAACACTTATAACGCCCGATTTTGTTAACCGAGGGTGAGTGAAGAGGCAACACCTACACTTTCTGAGTTCACTTGATATCTCTGGGTCTGCTCTGGTTTTCTGCTTTGCTCTAAGGTTGTTGACAGGGTAAGTCAGTATTCATAGCAGGATGCTGAAATACGAGCTCCAGTACCACGCTGACTTGAGCACACTGCTTGCCATCGGGTATGCTCTAAATAAAGGCGAGTAATTGGAGTTACTCATCCTTTACTGTAAGAGTAGGTGGAAATGTAGTAAGAGCAGGGAGAAAGGCAGAAGTGATTTCATCTCTGTCTCAGCATTCTGGTCACAGAGATGTTTTGTTACTTGTTGTGCCAAGTGTTGGTCAGTCTGCCTTTCTCTTCGCAGCACTCTCCTCTCCTGTAAGCCCTCTGACTCCTCTTCCTCTCAGCATGGGTTGTGTGTTGGGATTTTTCCTTCTCTGCAGTTCCCAATAGTTCCTCCCTCCATCACTTCAGCCTGGAGGCACAGGAGCTATAGAGCATTTGTGTAGAACACATGTAGCTTTCTTTCCAAGGAGCCTGCTAACCCTTCACTGTCCATCCACTGCCAATTCATTTGGTCCTCTGCCCTCTCTGAGCAGAAATCACAAGGGCTTGAGTAATCTCTGAGCAGGCTTCTGTTTATGTTCCCTAGACAGCAGTACAATTTGGTCAGTTCACCTTTAATGCCTTGGCCTACATTCTGCCACCTCTGTTTCAGCAAGATCAAGATCTGCCATAACACCTCTGTTACAGTGCAGATTGTCGAAACAGCTACTGTCCGATTCTAGTTCTTTCTCTTTTATTGCAGTTTTACAGTCAGTGACACAAAAATCAGGACTCTTACTGAGTCTCCCAGTCATTAATGGACTGGGTTGGCTCCTTTGCACTGGAGTTTGTTGTTCTCAAAATATCAGCTCCCCTTTTCTCTCAAGTGAGGGACACGCTCAGGCAACGCTGCTGATTTCAGAATAGAGATACCTGGCAAAAATACCACTCCAATGGCAGAAATATCACTCCAGTGGGAGATGGATTCATTCTGACAGTTACACAGTACACATCGAAATAAGACTTGACTTCCTTGAGACAGTCCAGATAGATATAAATTACCTCCGACTGTGGTTACTCACTGTTAGAGTGCAGAAGAGCATTAAATAGAGTGAAGCAGTGATAAAAAAGATTCCTCAATATAAACCTTGATGACTTTCTGGGGGTTTTATGTAGTTTTACCAACAACACAGTAATATGGGTGTGCTTTGAACTTTAAGCCAAAGTAGTAATGGAATTCATCGTGGCTGCATGGTCTTTGGGGTAGCACTTCCAGAATGTGAACCCAGAAATTAGAGTGTTACAGTCTATAGCATGGATGAGGCTGGTACAAACAGTTCAGATCAGCTTTGCATCCCTTGTAATGAACTGAGTTTTAGGTTTAATATTAAGCCTACTTCTGCTTACAGAAGGCTCATTTGCCAGTTTCCCATCCCACTTTAAATATCAAACCCTCTGCCCGCTGCCAAAGCTTCAGCTGTGTTTCTTTTCTCTGATGAATGTGAAGATGCTCTTTATTTACCTGTTCCCTTTTTCTCTTTCAGAAGATCATTGTCAAGGAGACAAGTCAATGTTTTGTCGCATGGAAGTTCTCTCTCGTTACTGCTCGCTTCCTAGTTACAATAAGCTGTGTTGCAAGTCCTGTAACACACACAGCAACGTAACAGAGGTGGACGATGTAACTGATTCTAACATAAATAAGAATAATGTCATTGAGGAGGAGCTCCTGACCACCCTCAGCCCTCGCATGGGCCTGTCCACTACACAGTCTTCCACCAGCCCTCCTCTTGTTCCCAAAACACGTGCGCCTCCTTCCAATGCAACTGAGGAGCACCCAGAAATCAATGCAGTGGATGTTCCCTATAAAATCGATGGGCTGGATAACGAAGTATCGCAGCACAACATCATTACACGGAGGAGGATACCTTATGAAAAGACAAGGAATAAAAGAATTCAGGAACTGATTGCCGAGAAAAGGAAAAAAGAGACTCTTGGGAAAATAAACTAAAATGGGAATGTGGCACAAACAACGTTTTTCTCTTATAGAGATGTTACCAACATCATGGTATTGCCCATGTCACAAAGACTAAAAAAGGGGAAAAATCAAAGTGGTGCTATGGCAAAGATGCCAAATTCTGAAGCCTACTATAAATGGAAATGACAGATTGTTTTATAAGTGCTAATCTGAACACTTTGACATCTAGGTTTACAGGGTACAGTAGAGTATTAGTGCAATATCATTACAGCGTTTCACTGAATCCAAACAAACTGTAATACCTAGGCCAGGTTAGCAGGTTTCTAGTTCATGGGCTCTTTTTAAGTCTTCTATGCCTGTGTAACACTGCTTGGGAATAGTAATGGGAGTTACATTTAGGATGGAAGAAAACAGTCCCAAAACATGATAAACCCTCTTCACACTGACAAGCAGGTGGTCAGCATCCTGTGATGCTTCTGTGCATTGCATAAAACAGGCATTGGCTCAGCCCCCGGTTCAGCAGGGTACGCAAGAGCATGCCAGGCTAAGCTTAGGTGACTTTGGTAGAGCTGCCTCTGTGATCACAGCCAGGAATGTCTTATGTAGCTTTCTGAGCCGGGCCTGCATAAGAAAATACATAGAACATGCTGTAGCCATAAATTTATGTGTAGATTAAAAACTGCAAACAGTGCTTTGCATATTTCCATAAATGATTTCACAGAATTCTCCTAAACTTTTGAATACATGCAAGACATTAGGGTAGATCCGGCCAACTGGGACTGACAACATCCGAGTCTTTCTGTTTACAATTATCCATACATTTGAGTCTTTCAGTTCCTGTAATGCAACAGCCTCAGTGATCTTTGTTGGTTGGTGCTTTTTTTATTGGTATGATTTTTTCTACCCACATACTGTTTAACTTAAAGATGACTGGATTGTTGTTGCCTTTTCTTTGGTGCTTTGTTAAGAAAACATTCTTTTTCTCCCATAGGATGAGGTTATTTTGGAGGAAACATTTTTGCATTATCTTCCTTTCCTTATGACAGCTTTACTGGTGCAGAAGTGAACAATTGTTTGCTGTGCCCTTACATAAACACAGACACACACGTACTCACAGTACCAGGTCTGCTAGAAACGTTAAGATGTGTAACCTGACAACCCTTTGAGTACTTCCTCTCCCCCTCAGAGCCATCATGGTTTTCATAGGTCATTTTGAATTCCAGACTGGTGATCAGAAGATGAATTCAGCTTGGCACCAACACTGCAGAGATGGGAGCATGGACTGGTTCCTGCCGTGGGTGACATCTGCGCAGTTTTTCTCCTGTCTCCTGGCATGGACTCTTCCATTTGTTTCCTCTTTGCTGGTAAATCTCCTGCAGAGCCCAGGCCTTCCCTGAAATCCTCCTTTACCACTACTACATCTGATGGCTCCTGGTTCAGATTTTCCAGTAAGACCTCATCCTCCAGCCCGAGCTGGTCTCAGTTTGCTGCAGTGCCAGTTATAAGCCAGTATATACAGTCACATAGTTCTTGGAAATGTGCTGAGTTTCCAGCTCTTCTGTGGCCCGGCTGCTGGCAAAGAGCTTCAGAAGTATCTCAAGGTGAACCACATGTGGCTTCCTGCATCTTTGCCTTCTGCCCTCAACCACCATGGCTGAATGAGCTGCCCAGTCTCCTCTTCAAAGCAAGCCAGTCCTGCTGGAAAGGAGGCGAGAACCTGCAGGAACAGCAGACTTTGCAGCAGTGAGATGTGGAACTGTTCTGGCCTGAACTGTGGCCAGAAGTATGAAGGACAAGACCTGGTTTAAGAGATACTTATGGAGGTACTGGCCAAAGCAGGGAAGGAATGCATTCAGCTGGTGTGATGGCACCAAGCATCCCTTCTTGCAAAGGACTGAGGTGATACATTTGGGTGAGTATTCACGAGCAGCTCAGGCAATACAGGGATGGGAGTTAGACCAAAGACCATGAAGACCAGGAAGTTTGATGGGCCTGGTAGAAGTCCAGAGTGCTAGGAAACATCCCCTGGGCCAAGCAGACGTGGCTGCAGATGTGAAAGCAAACAACAAAGTCATCTGTTCTCATTTTGAAAAGTAAAACTAAAGCTCCACAGTTTGGCAGCAGTGAGCAGCAGTTGGCTGGGCAGTGACAGGAGTCTCAATTCAAGCTTTAACTCATGAGGCATGAAACACTTTCCTGTAGTTGAAGACCGCTTATCTTTAGTGGTCTTCACTCATGCCAGCCTTGCTCCATTCGCTGCCCATCATTACAGAGCCACTATGTACTTGCAAGCCCGGTGCTGGCCCAGAAGCCCTGTGGCAAGGGGTTTGTGGTTGCCTACAGACAGGATAAGTTTCAGTACCAGCATAGGGTTAGGTCACATCTGTGAAGAGCAGAGCAGTGAAGTAATGAGCACTGAAGGGAAAAAAACCCCTCCATGCTATTTATAAGCAAGGAAGATGTATCTAAATCAACATCACTTCAGCTGGTATGCCATGGGAGACACAAGCTGCAGCTGGGCTCCCAGCCTGAGGGCTTAATACTTCTTGCCTTCCACGTTTCCTTTACACAGATGTGGTTAGTGTAAAACTCATCTTTTCCCCTTCAAGTTATTATCCTGCTTTTAGCTCTGTAGACAATAAAAATAAGCCACAACCCCCAGCTTTTTCATAACCTAGGAGCACATCCAAGCATATGATAAACTTAGGAAAAACCTTCACAAACCCAAGGGTAGAGAGGGGCTGGGGCTTGAAGTTATTTAGGTGGGAAGGTAGAAATTTGCTGCCTTATTCTCTGGGGCTTTATGAAGACAACATTTCTCTGACCTCCAGAAGCCTGAAATAACCCATATAAGAGCTTCTGTTCTTCCTTAGCATCTGGAACAGGCTTAGTCAAGCAGGCAATGTGAAGAAATGCCACAGGACAAGTGCCCACAGCTCAAATGCTGCCTTACAGATAGCTTCTTCTGTCCAAAGGACTTCCAGGTTAGGTCCCAATAGAAAATGGGGCAGGAATTTATTTGGTGCAACTTCAAGTGACCTTTCTGCAAACAGCGCAAGGAAAGGGCTCTTCCAGTGCAGTGACTCAATGTTTGAAAAGGACTGGGCTGTTCTGTGCTGAGCACTTCCAGTGTCTCCCAGGGCCAGGACTGCTATGGGCTGAGTAAAGCCAATCCACATGCATGGCACGGACACTTGAGCTGAACTTGCAAAGCTGGTTCAAGGTTCAGCATCCTGCCTGCTTTGTTCTTTCTCTAGTGAGTCAGCTCTCAATCAAACAAACCAAAAGCGTCTTTCCAGATGAAGTGGAAACTTCTGCATCTTGGTTCAAGAGCAGCATCCCAAACGGCTGGTGTGGTGCTACCCTAGGTCCGGTGCTCATTAGGGACCCAGTGTAATGCCTACTGATGTCTGCATTTAGGAAGGGCTTGCTCCCTTCTCAGTGTCACCTTTGGGAGATTTAATTTGTATTATTTCTCTCTGGTTTTAATTCTACTGAAGGTTTCTTTAGCTGTTATTTGAGGAACACTGAAATGATATTTGAAGGAGCAGCTTCAGTCTAGATTGCTCAAGACAGATGCTGATGGACACACACTGGTTCATCTCCTTAATGAAGCAGAGCCACCAGCTGCCTTCTCTTTACAGTCTTGCTGTATGAAGGGGGAAAAAGGTCTCATCAGGCCAGAAAAGATGCTTTCTTGTCAAGCTGGTATCAGTTTTCCACAAGATGTTTTCAGCAGTTCCTCACGATGGTCGTTTCCTACGAACACATACCTCGCTTCTGGAAAACACAGAGCAGAGCTCTATTGATAAAGAAAAAGCAGCCCAAGGCAATGGGTGGCGATTTGCAATCAGCTGATATTTATTCCATGTCATGCAGTGAAATTTTGGTCATTTTTTGGTTGGTTGAACTTTGACAACCATTTCCTCTTTTCTACAATGCTGTAATTGGCCAAGAGCATCGTCATAGTGTGTCTTCTGTACCCTTTTGCAGTTGCCCAGGTACTGCATTTTGAGCCATAATGAGCAGAGAGTGGTACTTTAATGTAACCTAATCCCCTGAAACAAAAGCAGATTTATAAGTAATACATTCCTGCAGAGGCCATCTCAAAGATCCAAGAGCTAAAGCAATCTGCTCCCATTAAACGACACACTTTGTGATCTAACCATGCAAGTACACAGCTTCTAAATTGTCATTTTTCAGTTGGTCTGAACTTAAAATCCAAGTGACAGCCCCTCATGCAAAATCCCAAACCATTCCTGGTGCCTTTGGCTCCAATCTACTGCCATTTGTTTCACTAACATTCCTTTAGAAGTTCCTGTAATCTGTTATGAATGCATCACTTTTTATATTCTTGTATCCGTTCAGTATTTAGAGTCTCACAACATCTCCATAGAACGCTTTCAGATAGTCTGAGAACTCTAGAAATGGTGCTTTACCAGTACTCAAAGGGGTTTATGTTTTATTTTATTACATAATGCATTTAATGTCTTATTTACTCACCTACAGAGCACAGTATTAGCTATGTTCATCTGAATATCTATATGCAACTTCCATTCACTTACATATACCTTAACAGGAATTGCAATAGCCATTTCTTGTATATTAAAAATGTATATACAAATTAGAATCTTTAATTTTATAATTTATTAAATTCAAATGTCTGTGTTCTTTTGCAAGTGTTTGGTTTTTCCCTATGCTTTTTTCACTGAAGTAACATTATGCAGAGGGGGAGGAAGAATCAGCATCTTCAGGCTCAAAACCGATTCAGCGTCCAAAACATCATCTTGACGAAATGAGATTGGGATACACTTACTGCCAAAGTCTTATATACTTGTTACAACGTATTAATATTATCCAAGGCCAAATATCATGAAGACTAAAACCTCAGTTGGTAACCACATAGAAATTAATCAAATGCACTTAAACCTGCTCGAGGCTCTCGGCTTTTACACTGGGCTGAAATCCATCCTGGTCCATGCATCATCTTAAAAGGCTTAGTAAATTTAGGCTTCTGTTCAGGACTGATGAGCAAATTTCACTTTGCATGTTCTATTGATAAAATAATTGCTCCTTTCCATGAAATTCCTTTGCATACATTTTCCTGCCCCATCCTGCGCGCTCAGAGCCAGGTTCCTTTTAAAGCATAATTGAAGTGCTCCATCTAATTGGAGTTTGTTGCTTGAGGATTTGAAAGATCTCCACTTACCGTGATTATTCACTTAGCACCATGCAGTGCACTGAAGTCCAACATGTTCTTTAATCAGGTAACGAACAACCTCAGCATTTTCAATACGGAAAACCATTTACTTACTTAAATGCCCTGGTAAAACAGTGACCCAGCCAAAACCTGGGTTTCATTTACTGCAGCAATTCATATAGTGTCTAATTTACAGCTGTGACAAGGGTCATATTTAATTGGCTTTTGCTTTCCCAACCCGCAGATTTTGAGATTTTAGAGTGGCCATGGGGAAGGGTTTCATGTCCAGAGCCCAGATATGATAAACATGGGTAAAACACATGCTGTCAAACACTTCCAACACCCCTCTTTCCCCCCAGTCTTCCTCTCTCTGCCTGAAATGCCAAAAGATGACAATTGCAGGAGCCCGTCTCTTACTTTCCTGTCTTACATCAGCTCTTTAGCCCATTTCTATCCATTCTTCAGACTTGAGCTATATCTGGTGCCAATGTGGGAGCCCTGACAGATGCACATACATGTATACACATGTATACACATGTATACACATGTATACACATGCACACACATGTACACATGGCCCCATGGGGACAGCTCTGGCCTCTCTAGGTATTAAAGCTCCTGAGCAGCATTTTCCTAGCATGGGGGTGATGACAAATGCCAAATGAAGAAACAGAAGTGCCAGGGGCTCAGCTTTTTGGTACATGGCACAGAACCACATCAAGTGCAAGAGGACCCCTAAACACTCATTGCAGCAAGAAGCAGAGCAGGATGATACATACAGAGCAACCTCATCGTAGTCGATCTGCTGGGTTTTATGCCTCATCAGCAGACTGCTCCCACCAGCCCTGGGTAATGAAATTGTACATTGCATCCATGCAACCTGCAGCAGCGCTGGGCTGTAGGCAGGCCAGCGATGGAGGATCAGCTCAGGCTGCTCTGCATCTCTGGATGCAGAGTTTCCAGTTGAGTTACCACTAGATGGTGGCACGGCACAAGAAGTACAATTGTGAAACAGCCACTGGACTTTGGAACCAAGGTGAAAGATCCCTGGATCTGGTGAGATGGGCACTCGGCATCCCAGGGCTGCAGGAAGGACCAGAAGGAGTAAAACCTGCTCAGCTCAGTCCCCAGCACAGCAGGGAGGTATTTGAAGATGCTGTTGTACTGCTGGCTGTGCCTTGCTGAAGAACAAGCCTGAAGCCTGTGGGGAAGAAACAGATGTAACAGCAGCAGCAAAGAGCCATGATCAGCCCCAGCACCCAAACGACAGAAAATAGTTCAATAATCGAGCTATTTTCTGGGAGTGTTCTTCAGTCACCTAAACGCAGCCCAGCTGATGCCTAAACTCCAGCTGATAACAGAAAGTTTAGAGGATAACACCATTACAGGGTTTCCACTGACAGTTATCATTAACTGGTCTTGCGATTGTTTTAATCAGGCAAAGCTCTATTACTAAAGAAACACATCAGCTCCTGTAAGACCAACCTGTCTCGGATGAGCTGCCAGCTTGGATTAGTAGCCAAATGCTGAGCAATTCATAATAAATCATTTATTCAGCAAAACAGGATCCATTTTCTGGCTTTAAGTGACCGATGTTCCTGGTGCTGTTTGTGATTAAAGAGTCTCTCCCTGCAACAAAAGTAATTCATGGCAGATTTACTGGAATTGTTTGGGTCCTTTCCGAGCTGCGCTGGGGGCTCCGCAGGAATGATGGGCACAGCTTCTGAAACTAAATTGATCTCTGTATTTAAAGGGTGTAGATCCCAGGGCCTGAAGGAAACGAAAGCTGGACTTCAGCGCAGTTGAGGTCTGCAGAGCAAAGAGAAGCAAATGGGGTTTCCTGGGAGCTGAGCACTCACCCATTCTTCTGCACAGCATGTTTGTACTGCAGACGGTGTCCATCTGGGTTTGCTTTCAGCATGAGGGAGGTGGGCCAGCAGCACAGCATGTTTAGACCCCCATGCCTCTTTCACAAGGGCAGGTAGTAACAGGCCAAGGGGGAATGGCTTTAACCTGCCAGAGGGGAGACTGAGATGAGCTCTCAGGCAGAAGCTCTTCCCTGTGAGGGTGCTGA
>WYDI02006491.1:0-18676 GCA_009867235.2 Psittacus erithacus
GCGGCCATCCAGCCAGTTCTTTATCCACCGAGTGGTCCACCTATTAAATTGATGTCTCTCCAATTTAGAGACAAGGACGAATCCTGTGAAGAGAAATCACCGCCAGCTTGCAACCGCTTTGCTGTATTTGGAATTGTGACTTTCACTCACCGTGACAAGGTGGGAATTTAATTCCTTATTCATCCTAACTCTTAAGCAGAGGCTGTTTCATTGGCAATCTGGTATCACTCTGAGAACAAATGGTTATTGAAGTTCAGGGTATTTTCTTAGAATCTCTTTTTTTTTCATTTTCTTTTTTTCTCTAGAGATTGAAGATGTCTGTTTCATTGAGAAAAAATTACTATTAGGACCAACAAAGTAAAAAGCTTCAGAAGGAAGACAAGTTTTCATTCTTCCTATGTTCTTCTAAGGTCATTGGCTCCTGAATCCAAATTCTGTTTTGATTTTTCAGTCATGTCTCAAATAGCATCTGTTCTACTACAGGCACATCTTAAAATCATTTAATGTTTTTTCAACACCTATATTCAGCTTCTTTCCCCCCATCTTAAAGTATTTTTTTTAAATGAGTAACACAATCCATAACCTTTCAAAATCATAAATTTGCAATCTTACTCCACGTTTCACATATTATTTAGCTTGTATACAATTGCCATCCACTGAAACCTACTGTTGACTTATCTCTTCTATCTGGCATTGGTCTTTAGTGACTACAACTCTCATATTGACCTCAAACTCTGACAATACAGAAGAATAAATCCTGAGTCATACTTATTGAGCAGTGCTGAAATCAGGACTAACTTTGTAAAATCTGAGTAGTCTTCTAAAAGGTGTAAAAGTCTCTTTCTATGTTCAGCCTTGTGTAGAATAAAAGAAAGCAGCAGTATCATCACTTTTGTTTGTCTCATTGAGTTTTATTTTTAACCCAGCATCGACAATCTTCAGTCATATAACAGGGATGGAATGTAAGTTTGAATTCTACTGCCCTATTACACAGGGGCAGAAGCACACCCTGCAGGTACTATGATTGCCATATTTTGTTTATAGATATAATCATATACAGCCCTAAGTGCTCCTGTTGTGTATTTCACTGTAGTGTGTTCTTTTGTTAAACACAGAGCTTGGGTTCAGCAATTTGAAAGTATCTATCAATTATATAATAGTTACCACAGGAAAAAGGCTCTCTGGCTTCTTTAATGAAATATAGTGGCCTACAGCAAAGCTTGAAACTTATTTACTGCAGTTAGAGAAAACATCAGAAGCTTCTTGAATCATTTTATTTTACCAGTTCACACGAAAGGGAGCTAATTCATTTTGAATCTGTTACTTCCAAAAAGAATCAACTAATGTCAGTTTCCTTCAGAATTTTCCTTGATAATTCACAAGAGTACTAGAAAATCAAATACTGATTCAAACCTTTTTGTGAAATGGCTGCCTGAAGGGAAGATCATTGTCAATGTGGGGTTCCCAATTTTTACCAGTTCATCAAACACTGTGCTTAAGGCTGCTGATGATTATGGCTGTCTCTCTGATAGTTCTCACATCAGTGTAATTTTAATTTATGGTTTTCTTACTCATAAATCAAGACCATTACAGAAAAAATGGATGCCTCTGAGTCATTTATATTCTTAGTGCATACACTCCATAAATCTGAAAGCTTATACGTCCTATAATTTCTAAGATAATGTTAAAAATCTGTCATTGTAAATCTTCCCTTGCCTTTCAACAAAACTCTTAAGCTCTGATGATTCCCCCCCCCCAAAAAAAAACAACAGGCCAAAAACCCAACAAAAAAAACCAACCAAAAGTGAATTCTGTCTTTAAAATGTCACTGTTTTAACTTGAAATTTGCAGTGTGTTGATATGCTTTTTTTTTTTCTTAAGGAATAATATCACATAAATTGGTATTCACTCAAGATTTTAACTGCATCAGCCAAATACATGATTCTGAAAGCACCAATAATTGTGTCTGCCTGAAGTCCCATGAATCAAAATTACTAACTTGGAAGAATATGGATTTGGATAGACATATTTTATCAGATCAGGATCTTCAAACACAGATTTTGTTAGACCAAAACAATGTATAAACTTGAAATGAAATCGAAGAATGTTTTAAATCATATTAAAAAGGATTTTTTTAAAAGTAAAAATATTAGATTTTAATATTTTTAAACATTTCAACTTTTCTTTTACCAACTGGCATTTAGGTTTCAAAACAGAACATTTTTAAGGAGGAGAAAAAAGTCCCTCAGAAATGAACCAGAACAAACTGAATGGGCTCCTAAGAAAAGGAAACTGAGAACCTTATTATTAAAACTTTAGGACTGGGATTATTTCCATTTACTGACACTGACAAAAAAAGCATCAGTCAACACTTCAATCTAGTCCTTATTCCAACGTGTAATATAGAGCAGAGTTTTTAAGAGGGAATTCATTATTAATCATAAAAAGAAGTTGATTTCAAATCATAAGAGCCAGAAAAAGCAAGCTTGTTTTCAACAACTTTCCTCCTACAGAGATTATATGGTTGAGAGCTCAGATTTGCTAAACCCACACATTTGTAGGGAACTTTTACATGTGGCCTGGTATGCAACATGAATAAAACATAACTTTGGCAGGAACAGCTACCTTTTACTTGATTTTTATCCATTATGAAAACCAGATTTTTTTTTTTTAAGAACATATTTTACTATCATATTTTCCTGAAAAATAAGTTATCTTCTTCTACTAATAGAGAAAAGAAAATGGGGAAAGAAAACAGAAGACCCTGACAGTTAATATGCAGTCAGTGATCAAAAGATCTAAGACAATTATTTTTTCCTTCAAAGTGATACTAAAAATTTTTAGTACCTTGTTATTTCTAGTATATTAAGGTCATTTAAAATCATCAACCTTAGAGAGTAAGAGGACTTGAAGGATTGTAAATTTTGCCAGAATCAGTGATAATTGTATAAAAGGCAAACAGGTTCTTTGAGGTTGTAGTTAAACGATTCTAAATTTCTGCTTTGGGAGCTTCTTTGCATCTCTCAGAGACTGAGGTACCTTATACAATGTCAAGAATTACACAAAAATTTAGATTTTGGAGATCATGATTCTTTTTTAATTTAACTTCTATACTGTGTGTCTCAACATTGTCGCACGCGCATTTTTTTATAAGAATTGCAAGAGTAGTACTGATTAGTAATTATTTAGTTCCCATATTTGGTAGCTATTGCTGCTTCAGATGAAATCTGAAAGGTCATTCTGCCTTAAGGAGAGCGTTAATGTTACTGAGGACTACAGGGAGGAACCAGCATCAAAGCTAGCAGGGTTTCTGTAGCTGGTAAAGCCTGTTGACAAATAGCCCCTTACAGAGCATGATACAGCATCTCTATCTAGCCAGAGTCAGCATTTTTTTCCCAAAGGAAAAGCCAGAACTGCACCAGGAAAGGACCAAGGCTGAATCTCGACCCTTCAGAGCCAGTAAAAACTGAAGAATCCTGAATCCTGAGGGCCAGGCTCAAAGACAGGACCGGGGCTGGCCACCACACCAGGAGCCATAGCCCACACAACAGACCCACAGCCAAAACCCTACAGAGAAAAATATTAAAGAGCATCCTAAGTAAAAGGATAACAAAAAAGAAGGAGAAAAATTCAGAAAGAAAAAGGAAGTCTTTGGATTCAGTTATTTGGACCAAAGACATGTTCTAATCTTAGTTATATTAATTGTTCCAAAAGTTGAACTGCACTAAAAACCTGGTACTTTCACTGTTTGTTTTTCCGTCATAGAAAATAAATAGATGAATAAAAGCTATAAATTTTCTGAAACACAATGCCAGCTATATAGATGAACACAATCATAAACACATCATAGATACAACATGTTACTATCTAATTTGAGGAAGAAATATCTGTAAAAACAGGATTAGAAGTATCTATGAAGGAAATCTAGTTGACAGAGATTCATTAAAAACCAGTTGTGTGTGTTTTCACTAAGAGCAAACTGCAAGAGTAAGAAGGATATGGTGGGAAAGTATTATATTGTAAAAGCATCTCCTTTATACAGCAGCAGGGTAAAAATTGCTCTGCCATCTTAATACTTCTTTGCCTTCAATAAATACAGACATTTTCACTGAAACAAATGACAACATTCACTGTGTCCCCTCTGATTCACTGGTAATCAATGGCACCACTTAATTTGCAATATGATGATTTGGAGTATTTACAATCATTCACAAAGATTACTTGGGTTTAGTACATTTTGTCGAGTGAGAGGAGGCAACAGTTTTGTCACAGCAGATGATCATGTGGCATAACTACCACTGACATGTTCTAAGCTTAGTGAATATAGAAACAGACGGAAAACAACTGAACCAGCCATATTATTACTTCTTTCTTTTTGTTAGCATACCAGCGCTTGCAGATACCGAGGGAGACTAGCATCCAGCATCTCAAACCCTAACAAACATCAAGAAATAAAGCCCAGTCATTCCTTAGAAATCTTCCAGGCTTTAGACGAATATGAATGAGTCAAGAAACAGGAGCGAAAGGTAGGGAGTGAAACATCTTGCTGAATGAATCTGTTTGCACCATGCATGGGGGGATCAAGTTCTGAGTGCCTGATTGCACCCTGGTCTGAACAGGGGATAGTGGGATGAGAGTGGGGCCATGGCACAAGGCTGAGAGCAGAAACACTAACTGTAGAGCAGTGTGCTAGCCCATTCACACCTCCACGAGTCCACACACTATTCAGAGCTCACCTGCAAACTGGACAAGCAGTTGTATTCAGCACATGATGTCATGGAAGTGAAAAAAAAGAGAGTCAAAGAACATCCTAACGTGTCCATTAACAAGAGGTGTCCATAGATAAATCCTTCCCTGTTAGCTCTGTGGTCAATAAGGTTAGCATGGTGTGGTTTCAGTAGTCTGAGTAGCAGCCAACCTAATCATATTTCAGAGAACTCCCTGGAGTACATACACATCAGGCAGAAATAATGGGACTGAGAAGCTACAGGCTTAATGAAAATTCTAGCGGACCCTGGGGAGGTAGGGGGAAAGGAATAAAAAAAAGTCACATTGGAGTGGAATTAAAATTGAAGCAAATTGTAAGGTAGCTTTTAGCTACCACTGTATAACTGCTATATCAATATTTGTGAGAAATGTGTGTATCAGTTTTTCATCTCGCTTAATAAACAGTACATTTCAGGAAATGGTAGCAATTATGAAGATCTGGAATGTATGCTGTAATAGCAATAACGGTTTAACTAATGTTTTCCAGAAATTAGTATTTACTATTAATTTTTAAATCTGTTTAACCATTTTTTTTTTTTTTCAACTTTCAACAGACACCAGGTTAGTGGAGGGAGATAACACTGCCATACATTCTGCTGCACACAGTTTCTGTTTGGTGGTAGGTTTTTTTTCTGTTTGGGCAGAAGACTTACATAAATGAGTCCTTGCCAAGTAGCTATAGATATTAAATGGTAGATATGGTAAAGTGGTTTAACAGCTGTGGCTGAGAAAGGGAAGCTATCATATCTGTTGCTGTGGGTAGCACTCATAATTATTGCAAAGTAGTCTCAACAGGAGAATAATTTGTAAATATTTACTACACTGTCTTTGCTACTATTTTTCAGGAACCTCTCACATAGAAAACCAGAGATGTCTGAAACCTGCTTTTTGTGATTTCATTAAAGTCACTGCATAAACTCCCTTTGGTGAATCTAGTCATCAGTTCACACCATTGCCCTTACTGCTGCCTTTCTCATTAGCCCTTATCAAAACAGTACTCGATATTCCACATTTGCAGAGCTACCCATATAACTAACATGTATCAAGTAATCCTCTAAATATTGCACAGCTAACAAGGAAACAGATTAACTTCATTTTGCTTTTCTCGTGACAGCAACTGTCCTCATATGAAGCCATCTTCTGACAGAAGTGCCTTGGACCACAACTTCTCGAGTACAGGTGCAGCTTGATGTTTAGCTGTCATACAAATATTGCATATTATATTCTTTGAATCTTACTGGGATGGAGATTTTCAAAAGAAATACAATTCCACATACAGGTGAAGCTAAACTACCACAAAACTTTCAGAACATATTAAGACAGCAATTAGAAACACTTCCCAAGGAAGGGTAAGTTGTTGTGTCGTTTCTTGCTTTTGCTATTAATAGGTGACTTTACTAACCGTAGTTCACTATATATAAAAACTCTAATTCTCCCTTTATATTCAAGTATCTTTATTGCAGTAGCTCATCATCCCTGTGTTTCAACTAAATCAGAGTGGTTAGAGGGTCCAAACTTCTCTTTTAATAAATACATTTCCATGCCTTTCTATTATTTGAAATACCTGGGTAAAATATATGTACCTATCATTTTGCCTGACACCTTCTTTTAAGGGGTGAGTTGCTATTTCACTGCCTAACTTAATAATCAGTCTGAGAAATATCAGATATATAATGATTTTAAAATATCATTTAAAGTAGCAGGCACATACACAACCCAATCTGCTTTGAAATAGAATTTGGTACAGATTGTTGTGCTATATTTTACCATGTTCACAAGAAAAGAATGAAAGGGTTTTCTTTTGCGAGTTGGCAAAGAATAAATCATCAACAATTTTAAGTGCTTTGAAATACTGTAATACTCAAATGAGTATTTTCCAATGTCAGCATCACAATCAAACCTATAGAATCATAAAATCATTTAGGTTGGGAAAGACTTTAAGATCATCAAGTCCAACTGTTAACCCAGCACTGCCAAATCCACCACTAAAGTATGTCCCTAAGTGCCACATCTACACATCTTTTAAATATCTCCAGGGGCCATGACACAATCGCTTCCCTGGACAGCCTGTTCCAAAGCCTGACAACCTTCTCAGTGAAGAACTTTTATTTAATATCCAATTTAAACCTCCCCTGGAGCAACGTGAGGCTATTTCCTTGTGTTATGGGGGAAAAGGGGCTCATCCCCACCTGGCTATGACCTTCTTTCAGGTAGTTGCAAAGAGTGATAAGGTCTCCCCTGAGCCTTCTCTTCTCTAGGGTAAACAATTCCAGTTCCCTCAGCCGCTTCCCCACAGGACTTGTGCTCTAGGCCCTTTACCACCTTCATCGCCCTTTGGACACGCTCCAGCACCAAAATGTCCTTCTTATAGAGAGGGGCCCAAAACTGAACACACTATTTGAGGTGTGGCCTCACCAGAGCTGAATACAGCGGAACAATCACTTCCCTAGTTCTGCTGGCCACGCTATCTCTGATACAGGCCAGGATGCTGTTGTTCTTCTTGGCCACTTGTCAGAAGCTGGCTCATATTCAGCTGGCCATCAGTCAGCAGCCCCAGGTCCTTTTCTGTTGAGCAGCTTTCCAGCCATTTTCCCCAAGCCTGTAATGCTCCATGGGATTGTTGTGACCCAAGTGCAGGACCCAGCACTAAGCCTTGTTGAACCTCATACCATTGGCCACAGCCATTGATCCAGCCTGTCCAGATCCCTCTGCAGAGCCTTCCTCCCCTCCTGCTCAAGTTGGTGTCATCTGCAAACTCAGTGAGGGTGCACTCGATCTCCTCATCGAGATCATTGATAAAGATATTAAACAGAACTGGGCCAAGGACTGATCCCTGGGGAATACCACTTGTGACCAGAAGTCAACTGGATTTAACTTCACCCACCACCATTCTTTGGGCCGGGCTATACAGAGTATTTTATCCAGTGAAGACTACAGCCATCCAAGCCATGAGCAGCCAGGTTACCCAGGAGGGTGATTTGGGGAATGATGTACTTACATTTAGATGAAGTTGGTTAGTCCACTGACCAATTACTTTGTATTCTGTACTTTTGTTGGTGATTTGATACTGAAAAATATCATAGCGTCCAGGAGCATCTCCATTTTCATTGAAGACAACAGGTGTTCCAGCACTCCCTGAAAAAATTAAAAAAGCAATTAGGATAAATACCTTTAAAGCTATTTTCCAGAAAATATATTTTTTTCAGGAAAAAAAACCCAAATTATTAGGGATTGATCAGGGATATTTTCATAATGCAAGGCTAACAGGGTAATAAATAAAAAAAATCTCACTAAGAGAAAATGTGCGCTACTATTATCATTACAAAATCTACCTTATCTATCAGTTAATTAAAACAGTTTTACAAGATACTTTTTTGCAAACTTTTGGGTTGGTTGGTTGGTGTTTTCTGTGTGTGTGTTACAGAACATTAGGAAATTCTGTGATAAAACATAAGTGGAAAAACTCCTTTTGACTTGCAGAAGGGCACAGTCTCACTTTAGGATATGAATACAGTGCAGTAGGCACAAAATAGTAATCTTGCAATGACCTTAACAAAGAATTTCCCTCTTAAGTATAAAAATAGAATTAATACTATCAACTTAGGAGTCAACACTCATAGAAGACCTCAGGATGCAAATGTCTAAGTTTCATGACAGTTAATGTGATCAGTTTCTAGCACTGACCACCTGTGTAACAGTGTTTTATCAAAATAAATTAAGGATAGCAGCTGTGCTTGTTGCTCTTTCCTCTACATATGACACTGTCTGACAGAAAGGGCCATTGCTGAAGCTGTCAAAAGTTATAAATCGACATGCTGTTCTTACTTCGATCAACAAAGTGTTTGGAGATTGAAAACTACACGTCTACCTTGGCAACCAGGCCAGCCAAATTAGAACACATTTTGATGAATGCTCTCAAGGTGACATCAAGGATCCGCACTCCCACAGAGACTTTTCAAAAACTACACAAAGAATGTCTTTTTCACTCATCCAGCAAATTCATATGCATAAGTGAATAATTTTTATAGTTGAGGCTCATTGAAGACAACTTCAGGTGTGTTAAATTTCTATTTCAATGAATGGAGAATGAAATCTATCTTTACCGGGGAAAAAACTAAACCACTACAAAACCCACCCCCAATGTTTTCATGGTTTTCCATATGGATAACTAAGAAAAAGAGACTATCCAGTTTATAGTAAATTCCTACAGTATAAGACTGGATAATGTATCACCCAGAAGCACTAAGTCCACTGTGAGTGGTTTCCAGAGAATGCAAAAAAACTCCTTAAAATTCTGGGTACGTATCAAGAAGAAGTGAGCCAGTAGAAGTGGGAACAGCAAACTACATGCCCCTGAATTTCAGCATAAATACTTCTTGTATGTCTGTTCATATCCTGTAAAGTATTTAATTCTCTTGTTTTGTATATCAGCTTTCATAGGAAACTGATATCGAGTGAAATAAACAGTGTTTTGAGAGTGACAAGTGGCACATTAATTACAGTGCCAATTTCACAGTTCTGCCAGAAAAAGTCTGGCTGCAAAAATTAAATGTGAGCAACCATGTAAGAGGAGTATAAAAAAATTATATGTGATAAAGGCTTAAGACCCCATGAAGATACCAGAGACTTAAAAAAAATTTTTGAAAGCTGTTTGTGCTTTGCTCCCTATTTATTTGACAGCATGAAGGGCAAGAAAAATGCCAGTCTCCAGTCTACCAAGCAATGAAATTATTCTTCTCTGCTTAAATAGCAGTTTGATCCAATGAAGTTCTTTCACCCAATAAACAAATATTAAACTGATGTTGGTATGCAGGTAGGCAGGTAACCTTCAAAATATTACTCTCAAGGTAATAATGGAATTCATCCTTTCACTCAGCAGCATTTGAAAAGCTCATGGAAAGAACAGATATCTTTTACCAACAAATACAAAGTGTCCTTTTTATCCCTTAAGACCAATGGAACTTCAGGTGTTCTTATGCTTAGCAATAACAGTGTGAGCTTATAATCTATTGCTGGTTTTAGAAATCATCTTGTGCTTTTTTATGGATGAGACAGAGTTAACTTTCTTCATAGTAGCTTTCATGGGCCATGTTTCGGATTTGTTCTGGAAACAGTGTTGATATTGCAGGGATGCTTTCATTGCTGCTGAGCAGTGCTTACACAAAGCCAAGGCCTTTTCTGTTCCTCACACCACCCCACCAGCAAGCAGGCTGGGGGTACACAAGGAATCAGGAGGGCACACAGGCAGGACATCTGACACCAACTGACCCAAGAGATATCGACACAATAGGGTGTCATGCTCAGCATGTAAAGCTGGAGGAAGAAGAAGGAAGGGGGGATGCCTGGAGTGATGGCATTTGTCTTCCCAAGTAACCGTTAGGTGTGATGAAGCACTGCTGTCCTGGAGATGGCTCAACACCTGCATGACAATGGGAAATTGTGAATGAATTCCTTTTCTTGCTTTGCTTGTACACACAGCTTTTGCTTTGCCTACTAAACTGTCTTTGTCTCAACCCAGGAGTTTCTCACTTTTACTCTTCAATTCTCACCCCTGTCACAAGGGGGGACAACGAGCAAGTGGCTGTGTGGGTCTCAATTGCCAGCTGGGGTTAAACCAAGACACATGTACAAAGAGACAGACTATAGTACCAGCCAGAAACATCTTTCACTTTGATGCAGTGATGTGCTCAGCTAGCGCATAACAGTATGTCATGCTGTGCACCTCAATCAACAAGGGCATAGCATCCTGCTGAATTCAGCTGCCACTCCGAGTCCAACAAGATCTTTATCATATATAAAATTAAGCTTGTTAAAAGCTGGAATAAGTCACAGAAAATTCAGGCTCCCAAACACTGAAAAGAACTCATTATCCTTCTTTTGAATAGCAGATTTTAGAAAGTATAGTAACAGTCACAGTGCCTTCTGTAAAGTAAACTTGTTCTAGCAATTGCCCTAGCAGTATATTCAAATCCTAGAACATATTCAATGCTATCAGGGTTCTAAAATTGTTCTAGCAAAGCTGCCATAACTAGTAGGTACTGT
Source organism: Psittacus erithacus (assembly GCA_009867235.2). Taxonomy (NCBI): domain Eukaryota; kingdom Metazoa; phylum Chordata; class Aves; order Psittaciformes; family Psittacidae; genus Psittacus; species Psittacus erithacus. Next base: position 10,810 of record WYDI02006491.1, read on the forward strand.
TAGCAAGTGGTACCAAACAATTATTTTCATCTTTCTCTGTCTTATGTCTAATGACTTAGATATCTGTCTTTTTGTTCCTTGTGCCTTTGTGGAAAGAAACATTAAATGGATCTAAAACAAGGAGGCATGGATGGCTGGATTGTGCTAATAAACCATTATTTACATAACCAGGAAAGCAAAGCATAAAGACATTTGGGAAAAAATAAAAAAATCTGGGGATTTTACCAAATATTCCCAAAATTATGAATGCAAGATGGTAGCAGAAGCCTTGAAAGAATGAAACTAGAGGCCTCAGGGCTATAAACAAATGATCAATGGCTAATTAGTGGTCTTAAAAAAAAAAAAACAAAAAAAAAAAAACAAAAACAAAAACAAAAAAACCCAAAACCAAAACTTAATGTCATCTGAAGAAAAATATACCCTCCTGGATGATCCAGATGAACAGTTCATCTGAGAATGGACAGCCCACAAAATGAAAAGGTTTTCTGAGAAATTATACTTTCTTGGATAGTCCATCAAATTAAAATGAATACTTCTGTGGAAAAACTGATAAACACTGTGTAGAGATCAGATAATCAAACCATGTGGAGAAACCTTGTAGCTGACCATAACTAATAGCATAGATGGGGGAATGTCTAGATTTAGTATATAAAGCTGTGACAAATGTCACTGAGCTTTTCAACTGCCTTTTTTTTTTGACAACCAGTTATGCAGAATTGAGCATTCTTGATACCTGGTACTGTGATGCCACATATGCTTATACTGTATCATTATCATTATAGGGAATTGCATCTTAGTTCTAGTTTAAGACACTGAGTGCTTAATTGCTCCACTTAACAGTCATTGAGGTCTGGCTGATAAATCAAAATGCAACACACTGTGGAAAGAAATACAGAATACAACACTGACACAATATAGTGAGTCCAGGTTGTATGAATTTCAGCTTAGATGAGTAGATTTTGGGTAACTGCACTGAGTAGGTTTTGGATAGTGTGTTTAGCTTAGAGAATGAACTTGGATATCCCCATCCAGGAACCACATTTATTGGATACAATCATAGGAAAATGTTACTTTTGTTTAGGAAAAACGTGCCTGTAATGCTAGGTTAGACCACCTCAGGCAATAGAAAGCAGCCCATGTTTTTCAAAATATTGTCACTACTTTAATAAAACTTTTTGTTTTCATAATTAGTCAGCAATCATTTAATAAGGTAGTTAAAGAGCAGTGAGGGAACTGTACCTTTGGGCCTTTTTACATTGCACTTTCTGTGTGCTTATGTTGCCATGCGTAATTTTAAACCATGATTGAATCAGGTAATTGTATCCAATCTGTCACCATCTTAACTAAAATTTGTACATAGTTTGGATGTCTAACAGAATTACATGGTAGAATTCAAGAATATATAGTCAATATTCAATAATAAGCTTGGCTAACTACTGAAAAGTTCATGTGTGAGCCTCCATCTTCATGCTTCCTTTGTGCAAAACCCATTCATTTCTTTTATTTTTTTAATATATAAACTTAGTTCCTAACTTATTTTGAGATCTGTTTCTGAAGTATGTCATTGCTGAGTAATTCCAGAACACTTTTAGAATGTCTTCTTTCTTCTTTTTCTTCCTATATATAACCATAGTCTGATAAGTGGAAAGAAAATTTCAAATTTTACAATGAAGCATTGTTCAGAAGGTTTACAAACTGGTTTTGAAATTACACTCTCTTACAGTTAAAAGGTCAAAACAAAATAGGAAAATGCAGCTCATTTAAAGTTTTCAGTCTGTAAAGGAAAGATCAGCAGGTTAGGGTAAAAGTATTTATTTTTCTATACAGAAACTACTTAACCAAAAGGGACAAATGGGATAAGATACAGTGAAAGAGACATGTAAGCAGACCTCCATCCATCCTTCGCAGATATCACAGCATGAATCAATTACATTTTCCAGACAGCAGAACTGTGGCTACGTCCAATAATGTGATTCAAAACACAAAGAAACACTGTGTTGTGCGCTGAACTAGTGTCCTGGGTTTTTCAAGCCATAAACATAAGCATTTGCCTGCTACTGCACATTCTTTTAACAGCCACAAGTATTGTAAAGATGATGTGGCCATGTAAAAGCTTCAGAGACTTTGCTGTATTTTACACCAAATCCCTTTGATTTTTTAAACACTGAATGGCTGATAAATAGATCCTGCTTCAAAATCACTCCAAAATCAGACTGAATAAATAATCTTCTATAAACACTATAGAAAGATGCATTGTAGCATAGTTTTATTACCATTCATTTCAAGACAATTCTTATCCACAGCATAAAAGAAGGTTACATTTTATTAAGCCTAAGGACATATTTACTTATTGTAGGTATAAAGTAATAATCTGGTACTGAAATAAATGCAATATTCCTTCCCCGTTTACAGTCAGCAGCATTAAACAACACTGGGTGTTAAACTAGCCCATTAGCTAAACATTACTGTAGCAATGTGTCTGTGAAAGAAAAAACTAGTAAAATGCATAACTTTTTAAATTTAGAATCAAGGATGCAGTGGATTCTTTTGAATTTTTGATGCCTTACACCCATGTCAAGGAGCACTCTTTGAAAAACAACTGTTTTGTGACAGGTCCTTTGCGCACTGAACTTGAAAATTCATTCTTGTGAAGAAATCTTAAAGCATGCACCTTGATATTCTTAAGATGCTGCTCAGCAACTATCTTATCCTGCATGTTTCTTCTTTATCAAGTTACATTTCACACGAATCTAAACCACCCCTGCTTCTAATACAAACCATAATCTTAGTTCACTGTGAGGTTATGGAGTATGCTTGCTCGGATGCCTTCCAATGAAGTTTACATCTCTGGTAGGGAGAAAGAAGTGGAATAACTGGAAACTCACAAGTTCACACATTGTAGTAGCAAACTACTTATTAACATGGTTTGTAAGTAATGGTTCCAAAGTAAGAATAGTGGTGAGACTTATTAAAAAAATAAAAATAGATCTGTTAAATTAAATCAACAGCCTTGGATTTTTCTTATATGAAAATCTTTAATAAAAAATCACTTATAATAAGGCACTGCTACTTCATTGCCTTGACAGAAGTGCAAGAAGGTTGTCATGTTGATACGCATTACAAGCGATATTTTCAGGATATTCCAGCTCTTCTGGAATTGATTTCATTACAAAGCTTGATACCAGATCCAAATCTGTTATTTCACCAGATTTCAGCAGCTCGATATTAATTTAAATTTTTTTTTAAACGGAAATGAAGATTACTTAAGCTAAATCTTCTTCTTTTGAGCTGTTCCACATAGGCTGTTTTATCAATTATGAATCCTAATGCAATCAGCATGGATTCAGGAGTATCTTTAAGGGAATGGAAGTCAAGTAATTTATTGGACACTATAATACAGTTAAATGTTGAGTTTCAAAAAAATCTGCACCATCTGTTAGAATTTAGCTTTACTGGAAGAATCCTCAGATTTATAGGATCAATCTTTATTTCATTAATTTATACAATTAATTTCAAGTGTTAGAGGTGGGGGTTCAGACTCTTTAATTAACGTTTCATTTAAATTAACTGTTAAAAGGACAAAGTGTTACAGAGATGTACAGGAATTAAATTCTTCTCAGTAAAGTAGAAAGAAGGAAAGTAACAATTTGATGTTTCAGTATGGGAAGTTCCCAAAGAAGTTTCCCATTTGTAAAATTAAACAAAAGGTTTGTCACTGGTAAGTATTTTAATGAGACAAGCGAAATAGGTTGAAATTAAATCAATGAAAAAAGAAATACAAGATGTTAAAACATTTCATACTTGTAAAAACAAAACAAAACCAAAACCAAACCAAAACCAAAATAGAGAATTATAAACAACTAATCAGAACTAAAGTTCGTGAATGTTAAGCTGGTAGACAGAGGAATAATACACACTGTATCAAACTATGTTAGGTCTGTGATGAATGAAGCCATTATCTGCTCAACCTCCATACAGCAGACATTTTCAAACAATGAACAATGTGGTTATTAAAATAACAAATAATGATTGTCTTACACCTATACAAATTCTGAAGAGACTTTTCTTTATGCTTCCCCTAAATGTCTCAGTTCAAGATTAGGACAATAAAACAGTATTGCGTCCAATTGCTGTAAACACAGGCACTTACTGACATTTTAGATATCCTGAGAAACTGGAGACATCCACACAGATATGCAGGATACACGTAAGACAGAGAACCTGTGCCTTTCTGAGCCAGCATCTGGAGGCCAGATGGATACCCTCGGGTATCTGAAATGGCATTCAATACCTATGTTTAGTCAATTTATTTTACTTACTAGGGGCAGATTTTGGCTGCTTATATACGACTGCACAAAGCAGAACCAAATTGAAACTGAGAGCGCTACAGGAAATTAATTATATACAGATTTGGTGCATATGTGATATAAATTATGGAGTTACCTACTATAAGGCTTTTAAAGAAAGTAAAGAACTTGGTTTAAAATAAACTGATATAAATCAATTCCAAGTCTTGCAGTAGAACTTTATATTATTGAAGCTGATGGACAAGAATTTTAGTTGTGATTCTGCAGAGATGGGTATAATTTATTTGATGTTGTGGTCCTCAGCACTGTTCATTTCACCCCTGTATGAAAACATCAGTCAGGTATTATGAACACATTGTATTTAAAATAACAAGTAGAACATTTTTCTTTCCAGACTGTATTAGAACTTCTTGTCACAGCAAGCACAGAGACATGATGTCTCATAAAACTTACCCTAAAATTACTAAAATTTGAAGATGAGAGTGAGCTGTTGCAGCCAACAGTATAGGTATATTAAAAAGCAATTTTCCCCATAATTCGTTAGTATGTCAATCAATGGTTATTAAAAGTGATGATCTAGGCACGACTTTGGATTGTGAGGGCCTTCAGCTACTAATTGCAAAAATAATATACAGGAGAAAAATACTCCTATGTTTCCTTTGTTTCCTACATTCTGTCCCCGAACATCTGCTATTGGCCTCTCTCAGCAAATGTACCACACTAGTGAAATTTTTGTTCATATACTCTAACAAGTAATACTTGCTCCAGAATATAAAAGGACAGAACTCTAGCTCCTCTCCTTACAGCACCTTGAGTCTACTAACAGACAAGTATGCCTGTAATACTACCACATCATGGGATAGACTTCATATTTTGCAAGACAGAGAACTAAAATTGCTAGACAGCAGTCCTGCTGTGGTGACATAGTGTTTTGAAGGCAGTTTTATATTTCTCAGCCTGGCAGAATCTCATTCTCTGCACAGTGAGGCTATGGTCTACCTTCACCTCTCCTCCCAGAGGTGGGGCAATACTATGTGAACAACTTTCTGACCTCCAGGGCTAACTAGGAAGGGCAGGAGATGTAGATGAGCTTCTTTACACATAGGTACTAAAGCAAGGCAGGCATTAGCGCTGAGTCATTGGCAGAAACATCCACCAAGTCTAGGAAAGGAGGGTAAAGAAAGGAGGTTCCGATGGGGTAGTGCTCTGCTAACAGGCAGGGTACACCACAAAATGATCACAGGCTAGCTGTATAATATGCACAATTTATTAAACAAGCACACTAAAGTGAATGAGCACACCAAAGCAAACAATAAACAAATCAGATACATGTAAGTACAGGGGAAAATTAGCAATTTATCAAATCATAACTGCATAGGGAGAACAGAGATTAAGAAGAAATACATCACCAAATTCCACTGAATCATCATCCAGGCCCACACTTCAAGCTGGAAAGCCCCGCTGCAGCCAATGCAGGAGTCTCAAGTAATTGGGAAAGCTCCTCCTTGGTGCATCCACCCATAGGTGAGCCTTTGGATTCAGCCACAAGTGGGTCCTTCTTTTATACCCTTAGAAAAACAACTGGCTTTATGCCAGATCTGTAATTGTTTATTCATGAGGCAGTGCAGTTTCTCATGATCTCACTGTTGTCCATGCCAAGAGCATTGGTCACGAACCCTGGTGCCATTAGGTATGAAGGTCATAGAACAACTACACATCTATATTTACCTACCTCTTTCTGACAGTCACGATGAACATAAACATGTATACTTTACCAAATACACTTTGATAAAAAATATACTTTGCTATGTCTTTCAGTCATGAGAGGGAACCAACTCTCATCTAAGTTTCCATCCATTACAAGCAGGAGCTACTGAGAAAAAGAAAATGAGCACCTCTGGACTTCTCCTGCCATGTTAGCTTTGTTTCTTTCATCTCTGGAAAAGAGTCAGCCCTGTCCTCACAATGACATCAAGAATAAGAAGGCGGGTTTGCAGAGAAAAGAGGAGGCAGAGAGTGACAGAAAAAGCTTGCCATTCCCTACATGTAGTCAGAAAGCCCAGTGTTACTAGAATACTTGGTAGAATCCAGCCTGCTTATATTCTGCATTCAGAAGATCCATAGAAACAGGGTGGGGGTTTTTTTGAGAGGTATGGCATACATTGTGTGTAGGAGAAGACTGGTTCAGATCTGAAGCTGAAAAATCCAGTAAGTCAAAAACACACAACAGGCTCTGGGAACGGATAGTGTATGCAATGGGGCCACATAACTCAATTCCTTAAAAATCATCACATGACATGAAATTCAACTGCAGGATAAATACTACTCCAGTAATATACTCAAATAGTAGCAAGGTGGTATGACATTATCTAGTACAAGCTAACACCTTGCAGTGGAAGAGGAAGTTTTAAGAGGGCAGTTAGGTTTTAAGGGCAACAACTATACAAATGTGTAAATAAATGTATGAAATTTTGTTCGCAAGACATTATAGACTGGATAGTATCAAACATTCTTGGGTGGAAAATGCTCATTGTAATATTATCAAGTATATGTTTATATTTTTAAAAAATGTTCTTGTTGGGTATTTTTTAGTTTTAAATATTTTGCAGCACCAGTAATAGCAAGCACAGGAATAGCAAGCACAGTTCTTGTAATCCTTCTGAGAAGAGTTTATGGTCATGATTTTCCACAAGAAAAAAAATAAAAGAAAATTAGGTAGTTTACACATGTGCTGTGAAGTAAGTGAGAGTGAAAGCACGAGGAAATTTACCACAAATATAATTGCAAGTCATTTGTGTCAGTATTATCAAAATGAATGTACTTCAAATAGACATGCATTTCTCTACAGAATCATGATCACCTCCAGTGCCCAGTAACACAACCATACAATAGATCCCCAGTTTAAAAGGGTCTTCACATAACTAATTTCCATTCTCATTATTTTAGAGGGAAAAAAGCTTTTCCAAGAAGCTGTAGCTGTACAGTTTCATTAGAAGAGGCACACTGGATTGAGGATGTCTAGGAGTGTTGAAGAACTTCTGCATTAGCAGCTTTATCTTATCTAAAACTGTAATTAATATGCATTAAGGAAGCACAGAACAACTCCCATCTGACCATAAATCTGGCAATCAGTTTATCATGGGGTATACAAAAAGAACACACCCAAACATATGCAAGAGCTACATGTCATGAAGAGCTTGGGTACACCCTGCCTGCATCTGTCTTCAGCAGCAGCCAGTCTTCAATGCCTTATGAGATATAGAGGGTCCCCCTTTTTCTACGTCTTCCATTTTCCCTGTTTTGTGACATTATTTGAGGAGGGTGGTGCTATGCCTCATTTTCTCTCCACCTCCCCTTTTTTAATTGCTGTTGTTGGTTTTGTTTTACTAGACTGTCCTGGGTTCAGCAGTAGCAGTCATTTTTTCTCCTTCTTAGTAGCTGGTGCAGTGCTGTGTTTTTGATTTTGGTCTGGGAACAGCGGTAATAACACCGATGTTTGTAGCTACTGCTTAGAATGTTTAGACTGAGCAAGGACATTCTGAGCCTCATGCTCTGCCAGG
>WYDI02006494.1:0-17627 GCA_009867235.2 Psittacus erithacus
CCTCTCCCTTCCTTTTTTTGGTGGTTTGTTTGGTTTTTTTTTTCCCTCTTCCCTTCAATTCCCTTCCCTTCAATATCCTTATTCTCTCCTTCTCCCAGTGTCTGGAACTCTCAAGAAAACACACAAAGGGTTCTCTAAGATCTGTAAGACTGAGACCCAAAATGTCAGCAGGCAAATAAAACAGTGCTTAGTTGATATATTCTTGTTTGTTTCCCTTGGTCTGAAATATGCTTTTACTTCAAATATCCTTTACTTAGTATTCAATGACTGGAATGAGGAGGCTTATTTTGACCTTTGTTGCCATGTTCTAAGCACAAGGAATGATGCTGTGTAATTGCTGAAACAATTGAAGATGTGAAGTGCAGAGTTTTTCAACAAAGTGAGAAATGCAGCAACCAGGGGACATTTAAGGACAGAGCAACATCAAGCTGTTGTCAAAACTAAACTGCTGTATGAAGGGGTAGGCTCAGTTTTCCAGAAACTGAATAATAAGAGGGAAAAGATAGAATCATAGAATAGTGAAGGTTGGAAAGGACCTTAAGATCATCTAGTTCCAGCCCCCCTGCCATGGGCAGGGACACCTCCCACTAAACCGTGTCACCCAAAGTTGTCCTGGAAGAAGAAAAAAAAGAGCTTTGTATTATTTGCTAGGAGAGGAGTTTTCTAATGAAGGGCTTCTTCTTTCCCAAGCTGGAGAGGAAAATGAGTGGAGATTTTACTGGATGTTAACAGGCTTCTGTGGTTTAAGAGATTGCTGATGTGAGAGATAGTCAGTACTAAGTCCAGAAGAAGAGGCTATAATCCAACATTAAGTACTACTGCTTCAAGGCAGGTACTTGTAGAACAAAGTAGTTACACTGGTATCCTGACTGTGACGCCAAAGATCTGTAGTAGAGCTTGCTCATAAAGATCCCTGTAGTGCTCTGCTATATGAGGGGATATATGGGACTGAAGGTGATCATTGTGGGAGTGTTCTGAAACCATAATATAAAAATGTGGGAGACCCTTCAGGCAGACACTGGTAAATGATATCTGTCTGTGAAACACCATATACACTGGGAATGATGCATAAATACTAAGCATATTGTACAACTAGTCTGTTGCAAACTGAGTCAGGCTTCCAGGTGGTGTGAGTGATGGCTGTTTGACTGAAGTCTGCTGAAGCCAAGTCTGCCAGCAGTTGAAAATCAATATGGATCCATTAAAGTCATAGAAGAGATAAATACAGTAGGCCTTTAAAGCTCATTCCATGGTGGTCCATCCTTGATGCATTTGCAACACTGTGCCTTTCTATTATCTTTTCTATTACTTCTACTTCAGTACGTAGTTTTGCCTAAGCAGGTGAGATCTGTGTTTTTGATCTGTTTTCAGCCTCAGCTCTTGCCTGGAACTGTCCATTACAAAGGCTGTAAAAGTGCAAAATCTGTGTTATGAAATAGAATGAAGTTATATTTTCAGTGCAGTCATTTTCACACAAAAGATTAACCCCTGATGAGGCAAAACTTCAGTTCTGCTCTTGGCTACATACTTATATCTTCTTTCCACATAGTATGCATGCATGTTTCTCTATATTTTACAGAAATATGTAATTGTATTTATCTTATTTATTTACTTCTTTTCTACATGTAGATGACTGTTAGCTGCAGCGCAGCTACTCTGCTAAACCACCAGCAGTGTGGTTTTCTGAATAAGATCTGTTTGTTTGGTTTGCTTTTTAAATGTTGTTAATGTAGCCACAATGATCATCCCCTTGTATGCAAGCATCAATGGTGACACAATTCTTGCTGGAGCTAGCGCTGGCAACTTTTGACATGCAGTAATTATGCTCTTTTACTTGAACTAGCAAGACTGGGAAATTAAACTGCCCTTTCTACCAGTATTACTGGAAAGAATCCTGGTAGAATGTACAAAGCAGTAGCTCAGAGCTATGCTGTGAGGAAATGCAAATAGGCTTTCAAAGAAGCTCAAATAGAACAACTTGGAAAGAAGGCAGTTTGTTAATGTGACTCTGAATTGGGCAATGAAAAAACAGGTTCTGTAAATTATTGTCAGAGATGGGAGGGAAAGGGGCAGTGGTTTAATTTTTAGTCCATCATTTTTATTCAGTTTCCTACTCTAAAAAGTTATCCCGAGAGTCACAGCCTCAAAACTCTATGAGAAACACATCCTAGTGCTACAGCCAGTGTATTTGGTAATAACCTGCCATGTCCCTGGTTCATAGCAGGAGATGTTCCTCTCAAGCCCTGTAGTGGCCTGGTTGTGCTGCTAAGGGTGTGTCCTGCTGACAGTTGGCCAAGCCTTCTGAAGGCTTTTCCTCCACAGATTGTAGTTTGTATTTTGCCAAACTGAAGGCCAAAGAAGGGCTTTGTGACAGATAATATTTATGGATTTTGTTCTGAGGAAATCCTGCACATGAACTATGACTGATTGCAACAGGGCAACTGCACAGAGAGGCTTGGACTGACCAGCTAAGAAAAAAGTAATCTGAACCACTACATTTTCAGAGTTAAGTGACCCCAGAATTTGAACATCTTCAAGCTCTCATCCCACAAGTGTTTACATGCATTAAGGTGACCTGAGATGGCTGAGCCTCAGGCATGTGACTGCGACTGTTATTTATGGAGCAGTCCCAGTGGACATAGTGCTTTGTTAAATATTTAAAGATGCTCCTTGTCCCAAAGTGCTTAAGGCTGACATTTTCAGAGGTTCATAGAGCTTAAGGCCAAACAGTACCATTAGATCATTTTTTCTGATCTCCTGTGCAGCACACAGCAAAAATTCTCACTCAGTAACTTCTACTCTGTCATGGTGCTAAGGTAGCATAGATGTCTTAGCAAGGCATCACATTTTTATTTAAATACATGGAACAGTAGAAAATGTACTACATGACTTGGCAGAGTGTTCTAGGGGCTCATTTCCCTTGCTGTGAAAACATGTTTCAAGTAGCCTGAAACAGACTAGCTTTATGAAGAAGCCAGGTCCTAAATAAGAGGCTGACCTGCTAAACATGGTAGAGGGAAGGACTTCAGAGGAGTTTTGGAACGAGCCTCCAACACAACTTTGCAAAATCTTGAGGCTGAATTTCAGAACAAACTTTCCCTTACTTGCTTAGAGGTCTGTACTGGGCTGGACACCTCAGGTTCCACCTAAAACTCCCTTATGCAGTTGTGTGCTTCCCTGTGCTATGGCTATTCCTAGAAATGGTGCTTTTGTGGCTGAGCTGATCAGCTGGGCACACTTGTCCTGCCTGAGGCCAGCTTAGAAGCTGAAAATCCCAACAGTTAGTCAGATATGATGTGTTCTCATGCCCACAGGCAGCTCTGTCCTGTTAAAAACAGATGTCAGTGGCAGGTTTTAATGCATATCAATTTAGCTTCTATAGTTTTCTAATACTTTCTTGATGAAGTATCAGCTATGGGACTGAGCCAACACCCTAGGAGGTTTCTATCTGAATGGTGAGAATGCTGTAAACTCAGGCACACTGACACTTTTAAAACAAAATGCTAAAACTGTGAAGTTGTGATGAAAACAGATGATAAATGATTTAGGGTCTGTGTTACTTCTCAGGACGGCACAGAATTGCAGGCAGTGTTGGTGGGAAAAGAAAATTTCATCCACAGTAATAAAGCGTCTGTATCTCTATGTACAAGAGAGTTGAGTGGCAAGTATCTCTCAGAGCCGTGCCAGTGTAATAAAGCTAATATATCAACTTAAGAGAGATGCTAAGCTCTGAAAATAACTGTGTAGTTGGCAAGCAGTAGCCGTTATGTTACAGAGAAATAAAACTGGGTTGGTTTTGTTTTGTTTTTTTTTTCTCTCTGCTGTGGTGTATTTAAGAAATTAAATGCAGAAATCTTCTATTGCACTAGGTTGGAAAAATCATGACTGCAAATGGGAACACATTCCAGAAGTGAAGGTTTCTCCCACTGCTTTACTGTGGTTAGATTGCTCACCTGTTGTATTTCCAACAAATATTGCTGGACTAAGGCTCACATGTAAGGAATTTCTTGACAATACCATTTTTTTTAGGAAATCTCTGTGTTTGTGCTTATTTGGGCTGCATATTTCTCCAGAGGAAGAAGAAAGTTACTCTCTAGTTGAATCTGCTGCTGCTCATAGAGGACTGTTTCTGAGCTTGCAGCCAGATCATTGTTTCACGTATGTCTTTGCTATCAATCTTTTATAGCTGTGTACACAGCACTTTTTAAAGCCCCATATAAAAAGCAAACAAATATATATTACTTTTAAGTACTGAGTAAACCTGTAATAGCATGTTGCCAGAGCAATTGCATCAATCTCCTGCAGGCAAACAAGGAAGCTGAATCTGGAAGTTTATTGAGTCTTTGCAACCAGCCATTCCTATTTTGTGTACTTCATAGCTGTTCAGTGGGAAGCTTATGACAAGGCTCTGGCCTTTGTTTTCCAGAAACAGGATTTTCTGCTGCCATCTTACCCAGGCAGCTGCAGGCTGCAGCTTTCTCACCTGCAGGCTGCAGCTTTCTCACCTGCTGACAACTTGTGCTAAGTCTCCTTGCCATAACTAGCACTAGCACATATAATGATTCCAAAAAGTCGCTGGCAGAATCATACTAAGATTGTGTTTGAACTGTCAGGTGAGGCCAGGAAGAGAACTATATGTATATATTCCAGTACTTGACAACCTTTCACCTCCTCAAAAACTGGGCTGACAGACAGCCACCTGCCTGTTTTAACACTAGAGGGAGGCATCGCCTAAAAGAAATTGCAAAGGCTTCTAAAATAGCACAATTTAGAACGATTTATGTGTCTTGGAAGAGAACAAAACACCGATTTCTTTTTAAAGCCTCTGTTTTTATTGGAATACATTATGGGAGGCCTCATTTGTTGCCCAGAATGCTTTTGACCAGAGTGAAATTCAACCTTCCTGATGAGGCGGGCAGATTCAGCTTGTGCTGCTCTGCTTTGTCTTAACTCTGTTCTCCTGGGACAACCTTATGCACAGGGCCTGGAGGTAGTTCAGCCGCTATAAATAGCTTATTGCTGAATGCTTGTGTGAGCAGATTTGGAAGGCTGTGCCAAAGGATGAAGAGTTGTGTTGTTTTAGTTCACTTTACACTAACAGACTCAAAGATTTCCCTATCTGGCCTCAGTTTGTATTCAAAGCAGCGGCCAGGAAGATGACATGTCAGTGCCTCACTCTGTATTTATTTCTCCGTAATTACAAGCCTATAAGCAAAATAATAGTGATCGACTTAATGATGGTGGCTATATAGGGATGGTTGTGGTCCCTGAGGAGGCTTTCACTCTCCCCCATTACCCCATTATCTTCTCCTCTTGCAGCATGGATCCTGTACCCTATAAGGGGTAGATAATGCATAGCTCCATCATTCATGGTAAGACTGCTTCCAGGCCTATAAACTGTATTTTACTTGGTTGCACAAAAAGACCATAGAACAATGTGAATATGTATTTAAGAGCTTCACAGCAGCTGACAGTTAACTTAGAGTTATATAAAGCATTTATTGTACTGAGCAGAGAATTGGAAGTTATATTTCTAAAGTAAGGACCAGCTATCGGAAAATTCTGCAAGTTAATTCCAGCAAAGTAGGAGAGGGTATATAATTAGCTGTTCTTTCCTCCACTCTGTATTGTCAGGAGTAAAGGTGGTTCATGAAGAAGGAAAGTGATGTGGGAGAAACAGCCCAGGAGCTCTGAGTATCCTGCCTAAATCTTTCAATGAGCTTTGTTCAATGAAAATGCTTATTTCTTCTTCTCCTAGACTTATATCTGCCTTGCCTTAGCTACATCTAGCAGGGAAGGGGATGAAGAATGTGCTCTGAGGCAGTCTTTTTCAGTCAGGTAGGAGGGATGAAACACTGCTGAGGGAGCAAGATGGGCAGATTTGGGATGTGCAGATGGAGACAGAAACAGATGTGAGAGGGAAATGTGTAGAGGGAGACTGGAGAGGAAAGAACAGATGTGAAGATTGAGGGAAGGTCTGTCTGTTATGAAACCTGGGGACAAGAATTAAATGCTGAGCAGAATGGTGCAGAGGCATATGTGTGGCTGTTTTGAGTGGCTGCTTTGAGTGAACATAAATCTTTGGATTTGAGCTATAACACATGTGCTGATGGGCCCAGGTGCTCTAAGATCACTGTGATTAAGGTCTTGAAGATAGAAGGTCTGTTGTCAGCAGGTGGAACTTACAGACTCCTCAAATGAATGTCAGGAATTTAAAATAATAAAATGTGTAAGTTGCAGCTATCAAGATCCTGTTAAAGTCACTTAAGTTGTTTCATGAATTTATCCTTCAACAAGTTTCAGGTAGTGCCTTTTGTCCTTTTGGCAGCACTTAAAATGTCCTAAATCTCTGCTGAAGTGGGGCTTGGTCCGCTGTTCCTATTGCATCATGCTGCTCCAGCTAAGCCATTTACTGCTTCTAACAAAGGAACTTTTGCAGTGTTTGTCTGCAGATTTCATTGAATCCCTTGGACACCTCATCATCTGTTATTCTCACCAAAGGCCTTGAGATATGTTTTGTTAAAGAGCTAGAAGAAAATTGTGCTGGGAAAGCTACTGATGTGGTTTCTTTTGCCTTTCAGAACATAAGCCTGCAGACCTGTAGTTATTATAGCAGATCTCTGTTTAGAGCAAGGAAGATTTCTCAAGGTGCTGTTTAAGACTTCCTGGTTTATGCTGCAAATTGTTAATCAGTCCATGACAGCATAAATAAAATTAAAGGGTTTAATTAAAACTAATGAATGAGTGAATGGAGAATACACAGCATGTTCCACTTGCAAAGCGCTGGTGCTGTGAATAATTAAAATGTCACAAAATAGGAGATGTCTTAGTAAAAATGTTGGAGCTGCAAAAATAGAGGTCCCTGAACTTTGGTAGTTTGGGAAGGTTTTGCGCTTTATATTGATTAGAATCAGTTTATATAAGCTAGGGGAAAGATACAAAAATATATACAACTCTGATTTTTATTATGATGGACTAAAGGTGGAATTTGGTGCCAAGCAAACTCTACTGCATTTTGGATTGATTTGCACATCTGAAGATCTGTTTTCATACTGTATTATCATATTCATATCACCCAGATTAGTTTCTTCTTTTGAATCATGTGACTGTATTCTTGTAAAGCAAACCTATTACAAGCTATTATGTTGTTACTTGTTAATGCTCTGTTTACTCAAAGCACAAGCATTCATTTGATTTAAACCCAAACTTGAACTACAGCCTGAACTGGATCTGTCTTTGGCTTGGGTTTGGTGTATATGACATTGTCAAATAACAGGCCAAGAAAATAATTTTAGCTGGATTGTTTTAAATAGATCCGGGGGGCATGAGGTGGGAGTTAGATGAGAACAAAAGGCTGATCAGACTGCTGTAAATCTTCGGATTACAGGCTAGACCCAGAATATCAGTTCTAGGACTGACAGGAAGACATCTTCCATGTTGCTGCTCTACAGTGGCTTGTTATTTTCTGTACGATGTGTTTGATACTACCCCTTTGTGACTTATTCCAAGTTTGGTGTCCCCCTTCTTATCAGCTCTGGACTTTTCCCCAGATATCCTAGCCCTATGACATCTTCTGAGGCAAAGAGCCTGTTGGAGGATGAAATAGGATCTGGATAAATGTCCTGGCTACTGACATTACTGATGAAATAGTAATGGCCTTGCAGCCTGCTTTCTGTATCGTAATGACCCAAGGTGAGCATCAGTGAGAGACCATGCTCAGTCTAGGGGTCTAACTACATGCGTTGGGAGGTTTATAAGGTACCATACCTCCATCAAGTGCCTCTAGAGGCCATGATATAATGGTAGGCAAGTTGGAGTGGGTTGAAAAGGTGAAGATCATCTATGAGGTAAGTGACTATGTGGTTGTATAATCCTAGCTCCGTATCATGTAATGTCTTTAGATTGCTGAGTAAATAAATTTACCTTGAGAATTTCCACCAGTTTAGCCTGGTAGGTGAAGACTAGAAGAACAGTGGAGCTTCTAAGTGGCACCATGGAATCTTCCATGCCCAGACTGGGTATACAAAGCCTCACTACTACTGATATACACAATATATTCCCCTTCAAAGCTTGGCTGTCTGTTTAGTGGAAGATCAGACTAGATTATGATAATGGTCCCACTGAGCCTTAAACATTTATAAAGGAATGAGTAGACTTTGCCAGGAGCTCAAATGATTTCTGAATGTTGCATTAAATACTGCTTAAAAGTATGGCATAACCCTAATGTATTTGCCGTTGGCTTAATGCTTTGGTATTATGAATAGTGTGAAAAAAAAGTATCTCAAAAATGCATATCTCTCAGGAGAAAGCTTTTGAAGAATACGGAGTTTTATGCTGAAAGTTTTCACTTTCCATGTATGTTTTTGGCTTCTTTTGGTCCAAATTTCAAATATTTTGGAAGCAGAGCATTGAGAGCCTACCTAAGAAAAAACGTAATTCTCCCTGCACATCACTCTGGATGTGTTTGAATTGAGGGAAGTTGTACTGAAGAACACGTGGACCTTTCAATATGCTACAAATCCCAAATATCCATATGTTATCAAACCAGAATAGGCTTTCTGGCTCACCCTATAGCATTAGGGGCCTTGGTTACCCAGAAAAAATAATAATTATTAACCAACAATTGGAGTGAATTAAGTATGGTCAGTTCCTCAGATAAATTATGCTGATTTACGTGAATTCTTAAACTTCTATGGTTACATTAATAATTAATTACAAATTAAAAATAATCACAAGTGTAACTGAGAAAATATCTTCCCACTGATTACTTTATGATTCAGTTTCAATTAAAGGGTTTGGTAAGCATTTTCAATCAACTGGGGCTTGTAAGCTGCTCTTGGTGACATCACTGTAAATCTGGGGTGAGGTTCTTATGAAGTCAATGGCATTACTCCAGATTTACATAGACCTTGCCAAAAGTAAAATAGAGTCCATCGACTAAAGCATTCCCTTATCTTCAAAGGGAATTGGTTTCATCTGTAATAAAATATCTCAGGGCAGCCTAGGCTAAGCTTAGTTATTTGGCTTCACTGAGGCTTTTTGTTGAATCATTTCAGATTTGAACCTCAAAGGTTGAAATCCATAAGCAACCTTCCATAGACTTCACTGGAGCAGATCCAGGCTCTCTAGAGCCTCTGCTAAGAGGGTTTTCATTACAGCAAGATACAGTTAATTTTGCAAAAATTTGTTGGGCTTTTTTTTGCATATAAAAACTTATATTTGCTAGATTCCAGAAGCTGCATATATGATTATAATGAAGCTAGAAAGAGAAAGGGAGGAGGTGTTTGGGACTCTGTCTGTGTTGATCTGTTCTTGCAAGAGATAGTTCCAATTACATATATTCTGTTGTAAATATCAGCACAATAATTTTTTCTAAATGTGGATCAATCAGTTACCTCATTAGTTAATTTCCTAGTTACTTGTGAAGTGATCAAAAGCCAAAACTTCAGATCAAGATTCCTCAGTGAACAGTCCCATGTTTTTAAATTAGGCTCATTGAGTTTAATGCTTGGTACGTGGTAGGGCGTATGGTGTATACTACAAAAGCAATACCTTTTGTATATACCTAAACAAAGGTATTGCTCTGCTTTCCTTCAGGGCGCATACAGGAAACCATGAGCCAGTAAATTCTGCATTAAAATATCTTTGCTCAGTCCATTCAGGATGTTGGCACACTTTTTCCCCATTCCTATATCTTGCTGCAAGAATAATGTAAAGCAGATCTAGGATTGGTTTACAGAACCCAGGATTTTTATCTTACGCATTATTCGCATCCTTTCTGTTGTAAGGGAATTGTGGCATGGTGCAGCTTTTCTCCTACCTTCAGGCAGGCTGATTGATACTCCTGGTAGCATCTGCCTTACTGTACTGGTATCACTGCTGTTGGCATGTGTAGGAAAAAGAGTGCTCCCAGAACTGCTTGATGAGAGTAAATGGCAGCATGATGCAAGGGGGAGGCTGGAGAAAAGCCATCTGAGGGTAGGCTGCTGACACCGATATGAATTTGCCAGCATTCATTATTCTTTCACATTGCTCCCAGGAGTGCTCCTAGCAAATTGTCCTGGAAGAGTCCACAAGCTGATCTAGCAGTTCCAGGAGCTTGTAACTCCTGCATCAAAAGGAAGCTTGGAAGAAGTTTTCCAACATATCCATGAACAACCATGTCAGGAAGAGGGGATTTATCCTTTGATTGAATGGGATCCATCCTTTGATTGAATGGGATCCACCCTAGACCTCTCACTGTTAGGGAAACCTTTGTGTTATCTGAGTATTTTGGGTGAAGGTACATGTTTTACAACCCTTCTCCCTGTAATGGTATCTGGGGACAGCATTCATGTATAACCAGAAATACTGTGACAAAACCCAAAAGGTTAAAATGCCAAAGAACTTTCTGACAGCTAAATTTATTACAATTAGGTCAGCCTAAAGTGACATCGCAAACCCTGTATCGCAGGTCACATACAACTGCAATATACCCAAACCTGGGACAGTGTCGTGTATTTACTCATCATCCATATACATCTGAATTAGATGATGTATCTTAGATTTTAGATTGATGTATCTGGATGATGAATAAAAAGAGCAGTAAGGAAAGTAAAACACTGGGGCAGGAGTCCAGAGGGGCTCAGAAGTCTCTATCCCTAATATGTAATTGGAATTGTCTTTGTTGCATCTTGTGTATTGCTGCTCAAAGTATTCATCTGATTTTAGACTGTTTATGCCAGCAGGCCATGGGTTCATGAAGCTTTAAATCATCTCAAATATCTAGGGTAGGATCAATACCTAATTCTATAAAGAAATTCTCTTAAAAAGGACAGGAGACCAAAACTAGGATTGATAGAGCTTTGCAGTGTACACCTCCAATTGCACATCAGAGTGTTGTCAGTTTCCCTGATACAATTTACACTGCATCAAAACCACAAACCTCAGCAAGTACAGAAAGTGAAAGCAGTTTTGAAATGATCTGTGCTAGAGCAATTCCCTCCACAATAGGTCTAAGCTTACCCAAACTGATGCTTTTTACACAAATGATTATAAATAGAAGCCAAAATTTTGTCAGACCAATAGTGCAAACTTAACATATTGGCCCCTTGGTGTCATTTGAAGAAAATTAATGCAGAGGGCCAAAGAGACAGAGTCTGCAATATGTAATGCTCTGGAGATGTAGCTGAGATTTTTTTTCCTAGTGTAGCAGAAATAAATGCTCTTGTCAAGTCATAGGGGAGAAATAAGACGTGCGTAAGTAAGATTAATCAGTAAAGCCAGTGTCTATCTCATGAGTCATATCTGACATCAAAATGGCCAAGGTTGTTGCATGTTAGATTTGTGCTACTACAGGAAAGGAAAAATAACAAATAATCTGCTGTGCAAATTCTGCTGTAGATTTGGAGACTGTGCAAGCACTAGTGAGAACGGGGGCAGGGGAAGAAGGAGGGGGGCCTCCTTTTTTCTCTCTCAATAGAAAACAAGTGTGAAATCATGACCTAAGCAAAATCAGTGACAATGCTCCTGTGGTTCTTAGTGGGGCCTGGTCCTGCCCATGATTTGTACATACTGGGTTACAGGGGAAGAACTGAATTTCTCAGCCTTTACTTAGGTAATCTCTCAGAGATCTAAGTGGGAGTGACAGCTGGCCAAAGATCCTGATTCTCTCTGCTGAAAGAGTTAAATCAGAGGCAAGAGAATTTTTTCCTCAGTGAGGGTCAAATAGGCTTTTCTATACTTCTGTGATCCACCATAGGGTGGTTGAATAATGAGGGGACCAGGGCAAGAAGTGGCTGCTGGAGTGCAGAGCTGTGGTCCCAGGCTGTAAGTCCCCTGCTCACCTCCTCTTCCATGCAGTATGCACAGGAGGGACCTGATACAGCAGTGCCTCTTCTATGTGTGCTGACCAGTGATGGCCTGATATGTGCTGCTTTGTCTCCTTTTGCAGCAAACCACTGGGCTACTTGTCTGCCCTTTCTGCAAGGACAAGGAGGTCTGGAAGCAGAGGTACTGGGTTTCTGCAGCATTGTTCTCTGATTTACTCCTAGATTTCCTGGCACAGTTGGACTTTGTGATGCACTGGGCATGTTTTTGCTCTGCATGAAAAGTAGCTCTTGGCAGGGCCTGGGGGAAAACGCATCAACGGAACTAAAAGGTGTTTTTTTCAGGACATGGGGCACAGATACCTAACCTTGCTTTTTTAAAGAAAAGTGTGTTGACGCAGGCAAACACAAGAACTTTATCCATTTAGTGCTCTTTTCCTACTGGTCCTGTCCCCAGCAGTTCTCTGGGTCTTACTTTAAGAGCTCAGTGGACCTTTCAGGCACAAGTCACTTTCAGTATAGCAGAGATGACTGGCAGTCAGTGGAAGGACTGCACCCCCTCTTGGAGAATCACATTTCTTGCTTCTACCCATGTTACGCAGCTCAGTTAATGCTCCCACATGGGCCCAAGCCTTCAAGGCACAATATGTCTCTGCTAGTTTTGTGGTGGTGATTGTCTAGTCCGGTTCCCCTAGGGTTGAAATAAGAGACCTCCTGTGATAAAAACACTTGGGTCTCTCCAGGCTGAGCTAAAGTGGGCTCTGTAATTAAAGTTTGTAATGGGCTTATATCCTCAGGGAAATGACCACAGGGCTCAGGAGGGGGTAAGAACAAAGACTGGACAAACAGTGACCTGTAGGAAATGGCCACACAGGTGTCCGGGGTTGGGAATTCTGGGCACCAGGGCAGGAAGGTAGCTGGATAGGGGTCCCCATTTCATTTCCATGGCAGGACGTGGAAAGCGCTGTGGAAGAGCATTTGTTGCTGCAGTGTCAAACTGGAGCTGCTAAGCTAGAGTTCTCTCTTTCTCTCTGTGTTAGCAATGCTGTCCTGCTCCTCTGGCAGGAGGAAAGCTAACATCTGTCCTGCTTTTCAGGACAACTTTTTCTCTTTTTGTTCAAGTTTATTTTGCTTGCCAGTTTCTCCAGAACAGAAAAACGAAGTCTTACCCTAATGCAGTTTAGGAGATCAGGCATTGCAAAGGCAAAATAGCACTGAGTGGAACAAGATCAGAAGGGGAGGATGTGCCTTGCTTGCACCACAAACTTATCCATTGTGGAGCATTTCCAAAGGGTTTTGGATGCTGATGTCAGTAAGGAAAAAACCAGTACCCCTGGTGTCCTGCTGGTCAGGAAATAGAGGGAAGGGTCAGCAAGGCTGGCTGGCGAGCCAGTGGTAGTGGCAAGTGCTGGCTGCAGGCAGAGTGCTGGGCTCCCTGAGTGTGCATTTACGACGCACCAGTGCCCAGTTTACTGGGGATGCTTTGTGAGCACTGCACCCAAACCAGTGTGCAGATACAGAGCAGCTTTTTAAAAGCAGTAGGAAGACTTAAGGCTAGCTCTTGTGTGCATGGGAGCTGTTAGTGTAGGAATGTGCTAGTGGTTCTGCTGCTGGCTCATTTGTATTAAGTGTCTTAAATAGAAAGTGCAGACAGAGGGGCTAGTTGCCAAATGCATTGCAAGATAAAAGATGTAAAGATGGAATTAAAGGTGAGATTGTATATCAGTCATTTAAAGGTTAAAATCATGTTGTAATTAGCTGTGCAGTTCCAGGAACTTCTGAATGCAGATTATATTGGCAAGACAACCTGTCATGTTAAGAGCATGCAATTAAAGTTTTTTGCCTTCAAGCACTGAGGATGAAAATCTGACAAAGATGGTAGACCCAGATTGAAAAATCACTGTCCCCCAGCCCTGACCTGCAAGTTGTGAGAAGAAAGTCACACACATATGGTTAATGCATGGATTTGTGCAGTAAATGGAATTGTTAGCTGCCCTGCAGTTTATTTCTTTGTCTGTGAAGAGGCATGCTGTGCTCCTTGGATGCTGGGAGGGAATGAATGGATGACTGTAAGTGCAGTTAAACGTATCTGCTTCTGGAGTCCCCATGTAGTGCAAATGCCTTGGGACAAAGCACTTGCCCCGTGACAGAGAGTTTGGTGACTTGTGCCTGCCTGTTTTCTAGTCCAGCTTCGTATTGTCTCATAGCAGAGACATCCTCTGCTCTGCAGCTGTCATAACACTTAAAAACCACCCACTCTTCACAGGAGCAATTACATGTAACCCAACCCCTTGCCGTATGTGCAAGCTGATCTCTCCCACTGCCCTAATTCGGGCTCCAGAATCCCTTTGGTTTGCAGCGCTGTCACCTCTATAGCAATCGCAGCAGACCAGCTTCATTATTTTCCAATTTGTGCTCTGTTCCCTGAGACCTCGGACCTGCTGGCCTTCTCCCAGGGGAATTCCACTTAAACAGCTCAGACAGGGTGCTGTCTGCTGGATGTTCCCTTGCCTACCTCTTTTGGAGTAACTAACAGGCTGATTTATCTTTCTCCTAATGGTATCAAGCTATTTGTCAGCCATAATTTTTGCTTCTGATTTAACTGTCTCCTCTCTACTCGGCAGCAGAAATTTGCGTAGGGCTTAGCTTATTGGTGCTGGTTTATTTTAGCACTTGTTGCAGTTTATCATGGCCCATCTTTCTATTTCTGCACTGCTGCATACCTTATTGTATCCAGGGCCAGTTTGAATACAGATCATGGGGAAGAGGTCTGACAAAAGAGGACCCTCTCCCTTCCATGAAGTACAGTTAGTTTTGTATTGTTTCATCCTGTATTTTTAGATCAGGAAATTTGCTATCATGAGCAGACCTTTCCAGAGATGTTGAGGCTGCAGTTGTTGCCACTGTTGAGTTTACTCTCTCAGTGTTTGATCTGAGCTGAGATGTTCTGATTGGTATCCAGATTTTGGTTGTCTGAAGTTTGATGTTTGTATCCACTCAGAACTTAGCTATGAACTGCCTCACCACTCAAAAAAAGCCCCAATAACCCACTAACAAATTTATTTCTAGGAAAAAACATGTATTAAGTACACAGGTTTGACCAGAACAGCTGTTCTGTTTCTGAGGAAACTTCCATTTTAGTTCAAACCAAAACAGCCTGTACTGTCTATTTAATTCACTGATATCACCAATAGTTTCATTCATGACTATCGCTGATAACTTTTATTTATCCAGCTTTACTCTGTACAGCTTCTGCAAAAAGTCCTGGAAAACTATTGGAGCTGGAAATGCTGCAGAGACCTGCATGTGATGAGGACGGTTCCTCTGTGACTTACTGCTCGTGCAGTTCAGAGCCTCCCTCACAGCTGGGCAGGATCTGATCCACTCGACTTTCCTGCAGCAGTGCCTTGCTCTGCTCCTCTTTAAGTTTGTATCACAGCCAGGTCCCTCTGACCTTGCTGGAGGTGGACAGTGAGACCTTTCAATCTATTTGACTTCTAAGGAGCCTTTTCCGGGTGAGCACCAGTGTTATGGAGTATGGTAGCCACCTGCTTTGTTGGGTGCAAGGATAGCATTAACTTCATTTTTATGCCTTCATGGTGTTTCTAATAAACACAAATAGCAATTAGGCAAAAGGTAGTGAAAAGCTACGTAAGATTTCTTTCCTGCTTTGCTGGCCAAAAGTGTTAGCCTGCTTTAATAAAATGTTCCCCAAGGGGCTGTGTTTCACAGTTAAAAGTAGGATTCATAGGCCAACCTTTGAAATCTAAACTTAGGCATCTAAGTAGAGATACTCCAAAGATAAGACCAGCTTGGAACTGGAATCCTTGGAAACAGAATTCTGCAGTCAAAAAAAAACTTTCTGGACAATCCAGCATTTAATGGGGCTGTTGACAGGGTGTCACAAGAATACAGGCACTGATGTAGGCTGTCTCTCTCCTGTCCTTTCAGGATGAAGACACACAGAAAATGCTGTTGTGTGCATGGGGAGAAAGAGGCCAAGGGGCTGATGAATTTGCTCAGCACCATGTGGAGACAATGGCCAGGTACCACTTTGAAATTCGTTTCATGGGTCTGGGATGCTGCTGTTCTGTGGGATGGACCTTCAGGTGTGGGGTCAGTGGTTGTCTAAAGCCAGAATAAGAAAACACCAGTAGCTTGGTTATGCCATGAAGTTACCGATAGAAGGGGTTATTGGCAAGGAGGAAAATGACATTGAACCTGCTTGGGCAAGTCCAGAGGAGGCCACAAAGATGATCAGTGGGCTGGAACACCTCTCTTACGAAGACAGGCTGAGAGAGTTGGGTTTGTTCTGCCTGGAGAAGAGAAGACTTCAGGCAGACCTTTTAACAGTCTCCCCATACCTAAAGGGGGCTTAAAAGAAATCTGAAGAGGAACTTTTTACAATGTAGTGACAGGACAAGGGGACACGGCTTAAAACTGAAAGAAGGTAGATTTAGATTAGATATTAGGAAGAAATTCTTCACAATGAGGGTGGCCAGGCACTGGGACAGGTTGCCTGGAGAAACTGTGGCTGCCCCACCCCTGGAGGTGTTCAAGGCCAGGCTGGATGGGGCTTTGAGGAGCCTGGTCTAGTGGAAGGAGTCCCTGCCCATTGCAAAGGGGGTGGAACTGGATGAGCTTCAAGGCCCCTTAAAACCCAAACCATTCTGTGATTCTATGATTCAATGAAATAAAGCATTGGGACTGCCTGAACTGTCCTCCTCTCAGCAGCTGGCCCTTGGGTCTCATACATTCAAGGCAAAATTTCTCCCCTCAGTGTCAAAGATCTGCCCCTGCTCAGGATCTGTAGGTGTGCAGCGTGTTGGAGTGCCTTCCCGCTTCCTGCAGGGCTGCACTGCAGCTGGGCATGCCCTACTGCGCATAGCTAGGGATCTGCTGGTGGGAGATCTGGCCTTCTGCCGTGGTGGAGGGTGTGCTTGGCTTTGAGTTACAGAAATCAAAAAAAATAGCAATACAGCAATTTTTTCTGGCCAATAGATGGTGCTCTCCACCTGATTTTCATTCTTGAGTAGGCGTTTGGTAAGGTTTTGAATCAAGCCCTTTTGCATTGTTAACTCCAGTACATTTCTTCTGGATTGGATTGAACTACCCAATTATCAAACTAAGAACAGGCTTTGGAAACTCTCTTCAGAGCAGACCTGGCCTGATTGACCAGGTGATTTTGGTTTTCCACTTGCAATTAAAATTTTATTTAAACAATAGTTAAACAACAAAAACCATCGTCCCCCATATATAGTGTGCTGCTGGCAACCTGACAACTTACAACTCTTAAATCACACAGTGATGACCTAGTACCAAATAAAAACTATGAACTAGGAGCACAGCATGCTCTTAAACTCTCTGCAGCCTTGAATAATCAGATTGTGACAAACTAATACAGCCAGGTGGCAGGTAAATCAGAACAGAATAGTTCCTTCCTGGCACTTGGGACCCTTGTATTGGAGATAGAGGTTCACAGCTAATTGACAGCTGTGCTGTGGGCGAACAGGCTGCTGTTGTGCACCCCTCTGTGCTGACTGGGCATTTGCACCCTCCATGTGAGCAGTGCTGGTGCTGTGGTCATTGAATGAAGTGGGTCATCCTCAGACTGATAGACTTGGTAGATCAGTTAGCTGGTCCAGTCTGTCTCACTGCCACTCAGCTGTCTGGCCGAAGGAATGGACACAATGAACACGCAAAAGGACATGGAACTGTTGGAACAAGTCCAGAGGAGGGCCATGAGAATGATCAGGGGACTGGAGCACCTCCCGTATGAAGATAGGCTGAGAAAGTTGGGGCTGTTCAGCCTGGAGAAGA
>WYDI02006495.1:0-107060 GCA_009867235.2 Psittacus erithacus
TATTATTGGTGGTAGCAGCAGTGGTTTGTGTTATATCTTAGTTACTGGACTGTTCTTATCTCAACCTGTGGGAGTTGCATTCTTTCGATTCTCCTCCCCGTCCCTCCGGGAGTGGGGGGGACGGGAAGGACAGGTTGGGGGGGGAAAACAAGCAGGCTGCATGCTTTTCTAATTTACGACTAAGCTTAAACCACGACAACAGTTTATTCTGGTAAACAAAGTAGAGATGCATGAATATGAAGCTACTGCAAGATGTGCACCAAACTGGTATGAAAGCCATTCTTGGTAGATATTAATGGTTTAGTGTCTGTAAAGGTATAATGAGGCATCCATAGTGGTCTGTCCTGGACCCAGTATGAACTGCAAGTGAGATGATGAATTTACAAATTATACCAGTATGGGAGGCAGTAAAGAGCTAACAAGTTAAGATTGGAATTCAACCTACATTTAAGACATCAATGAAATAGCTTGGAAAAGTGGACTATAATCCAACAAGGAAAAGGGCAAGAGTCTTAACTTTGGTTAAAGTAATCAACCTATAGACTGAGTATGGGTAAGAAATGCTTAGGCAATGATTTTGGAAAAAGGGTTTCTAACAGTGAGCAGTGAGTCTCAGGCAGACTGTGATTGAATGTGCAAGGAGGGTATATGCATGAAAGATGCCAGTAAGGCCTCAGATAAAGTGCTGTATTCAGTTCTATACATAGATCAGAAAAAAAAGTCTAGAGGAGAGCAAGAGGAGCCTAGAAAACAAAGACTGAAGGACTGATATTGAAGGGCTGGTTCTGTCTAGAGAACAGAAGACTTGAAAGATGTAGTCGCAGCCATTGAATATATAAAAGCCTTATGCAAAGAAGGGAATAAATCAACTGTCCTCCAAGTCAGTGGTAGGTACAACAAAAAGTAATGTGCTAAGAGTTCAATGTGGGAAGTTTGAGTTAGATACTGGACTTGAGGAAACTTTCCATGGTAAACCTAGTGAAGCGCCAGGGGAAAGCTAGTGAGGCTGTGCCATCTCCATTTTCAAGGACCTGTGTTTCTGAAATTCTGTACTCCCCATGTGGAACATGGTTGTAGATGTGTGCTCCAGGTTAGTGTCTGTGACAACAGTGTAATCATCTCTTTCTTGTCTTTGCTACTTAGCTTTTATCTGGCAGAGCCTCTTCTGTTCAGCTTTTTCCCTTATTAAGTGAGCTATGAATACACCTTCAAATGGGATATATTAAAAAAATTCTGAGGCCTCTAGAGACAGAGATGGAAAAGACCAGAAGAGCACACTCAGGGCTTTTGCAGGTGTGGAATGATGGTGCTGCATGCTACCTCCGTCTTCCTAGAAAGCTCTGACTTTTAAGTCTGTTTCTGGTTATTTCAGGATATATCACATTTTCCTCTATTTGCAGCCAACAAAGTTAATAAAATCAGCATAAGCCAAATGAGAGCTGGGTGCAGTCTGTCTCAGAAAGGCAGAAAAACTCTTTGTATGCTGCATGTCCCTCTTACCACACCTTATGCTGCCTTTTCATACCTTTTCATCATCAAACAAATCGTACAATAGTTTCTGTTGTCCAAAAATCATTTAATCAAATGTTTGAAAAAATATGGCTTTTAATTTCATTAATGGTAGTTACTTCACTCCTAAGCAGTAGTATTTTTGTTTTGCTTTTCTTATTTTCAGAATTTATACTAAACCACAGTTGTTTATGTAGAAATGCAACTACTAGTAGCTGTTCCATAGCAAAGTAATAAAAATGTGCTCAAAACTGCATGTTCACATCAGTGGGCATATATATTATGTAGGTGGAAAAGAAAAGAACCAGAACAACCACCCAGTGATCTGTTTCAGATTACTTGTGTTAATTTATTTTTAAGGAGGGTATGTGGTGTTTTCATAGCTGTCTGTTTGGGTAGGAAATGTTAGGGATGTTGTTGGAAAAAAGAAGAGCATCACCATCCCTCAAAGTGCTCAAAAACTGTGTGCATGAGGCACTTAGGGCATGGTTTAGTGGTGGACTTGGCAGTGCTGCTGTAATGGTCGGACTTGATGATTTTAAAAGGTCTTTTTGAACCTAGCTTATATTATGATCCTATGTATGTTAAAGATGGATACTCTTTAACCTGGAGCTACTACTTTTTAGTGGCTGTAGGCATGTGCCTGTTGGGCTTGAGTAAAAGATTGTAAAAGATCATTTAGTATTGAAAGGGATGAAAAAGGACTGTCCATCAAATAGTATCTAGTAAGCATCAATATTTTTAGTGCTGTTCTTCAGATCTTTTATTATGGTCTTGCAGTTAATTGAGTATGTTCTACAGGTATTGAAAACAATTAAACAATTACCTGACTAATCAGCTGATTTAAAGTACTGATGTTCTTTTTTGGTTTGTACATTACTGATAACCAGTTTACTGAAGTTCTTTTCTTAATTGCTTCTATAGATTTTTTAAAATATTCCTTAAAAGAAGAATCAGAAAAGGTGGCAGTTTAAATTGGTTCTTAATTACTCATTAAAATCAACATATGTCTAATACAAATTTTAAATGTAAAGCATTTATTTAATGAAACGCTGCTTTTCATGGCAACTCATAACAAATTCCGAGGGATTTTCTAAGGCATTCTGTTTCCAACCAGAATATTATATTTAACAAATATTTCTAGACTTCTGGTTTGAAATCAGGGAAAGATAGCAATAATTAAATGGGTATATTATGGTATACTTAAGAATGCTTTATATTTTGTGTTGTTGGTTTGTTGGGATTTTTTTAATCTGCATGCAGCATAAAAGGAACTTACTCATTTTAATGCATCCTTCTTTTGTTGGCTTAAAGCTGAAATATAGTTGCTTGAAAATTAATTTACCCCTCATGAATGACTGGTTGGATTATCTTTGTAGCATTAAATGTCAACCCTGAGCTCAGAGCACATTGTGTCTATGGTAAAAAGTTGTCCCTGAGCACTTAATGTTGTGTTAAATGATGATGTGTCCTTTGCAAATGTATTATTAGTGTCAAGCTGTTCCATCTCTCAAGATTGAAAAATGGTCAGTGATTTGAGCTGCCATTAAATCTGTATAAAATAGAGAGGCTGTAGGGGGTTTTCGTGCCTTTTCTGAGTTACATACTCATAAGTAGAAATAAGACATATCAAAATGTTTCTGTTAACCTAAGACTCAAAAAATCTCCATTTGGAATCATAGCTATTAAAAATAAGAAAATCTCACTTCTCAGGAGAAGAATGGTCGCTGAGAATGTGTGACGCTAGCACAAAACCCAGTAATAAACACTTGAGAGCTTGGTCTTCTTTCTGTAGACGTGAGTTAGAGTTCTGTGGCTGATTCTCAAACATAGATCATAACACTGTTACTGATGTGTGATTATAACTAAATTTAGGCCTAAAATGTTGTCCCATCCCTGAAAGTGTTCAAGGTCAGGCTCTTACATCCTAAATAAATGGTTATTTCCAGGTTTAGTTACAGTGTTAGAGATGAGACATGGATGTTTGAGGTGTCAGGTGTGCATACAGTTACACAGAATTTCACTAGATTAAAATTCTGTTACTCAGTAAATATACAGTGGTAGGTTTAAAATCTCTCAGAGTTATTTCATAGACTCATAGAATGGTTTGGTTTCGAAGGGACCTTAAAGATCATCTAGTTCCAACCCCCTGCTAGGGGCAGGGGCGCTTTCCACTAGACCAGGTTATACTTCTGTACACGCATCTTAGAAGCTAGGTGCTAGGTACCTTTATGGATCTGGATGATGCATTTGATAAAGCACTCCTTTCCCTATGCCAGATATCTAACCTGCTGGCATTATTAGAGACACTTGAAGAAAAATTCTGCTACTGTGTATGAAATGATAGAGCTCAGTTTTGAGGAGCCACAAGGCATGTGGGAAAAAAAAATAGTTATGTTCCCTGCTGTTAAGCTATGGAATTGTTGAAAGTGCAAGCTATGAACTTTTTAGTCCGTTCACTTGCCGTGTATAGCTCCTACTGAATTCCTTTGGTGCATTTTAGTTATATTACTATAGCTACATTAAGGTATTTCAGGCAAATGTGATTTTTATGGACAAATTTTCCCTGAGTTGTCAGCCATTTAACTGGTTCCAGAGAAGTGTACCTGGTGACTGGAAAAAGACATATGCCATGTCATCTTCAGGAAGACTAGGAGGACATGGGCATAAATAGGGTGAGTCCAGTGAAGGGCCAAGATGACCATCCAAAGCACAGGATGTACAAGGAGAGGCTAAGAGTGCTGCTTTGTTCAGCTCCAAAAGGCTTAGCTGAGGTGTTATTGCTGTCTACAGTTTTAATAGGAAGCTACAGACGGGGTCAAGCCTAATTTTTCTCAAAGGTGTGCAATGGTAGGACAAGAGGCAAGTTAGAACATGTAAATTCCCATTGGGTAGGAGAGTAATGGTTTTACCAGAAGGATGGTCAAATGTTGGAAAAGATTGCTCAGGAAGACTGTGGAACCTCCACCTTTGAAATGCTCCAAACTCAGCTACCCTAGCTTCCTGAGCAACTAGAGATTTACAGTCCCTTCATGGGTGTGATGTTTTCTGTATAGCAATAAAGTACTAAGTAATATGGCCATGTCCGCAAATGTCCTGAGTCCAGTTAAAATCATGTAGGAAACTAGTTCTTTTCCAATTGCCCTTTAGATCTTTAGTTTCTTTGTCTCCAATTCATTCTGCCTAACCTTAGAAGTGAAATCAGTCCCCCTGATTTGGGTGCTGAACATCAGTAGGCTTTCTCTGTTGTTGATGGCAGTAAAATAGTCACTGCCAGGGAGCACTTTAGGCTGCCCTAGACTGCTGTCGGTCACTCTTTGGAGGAATCTCTGTATGGAAAGTAAAAGAGACCTAAACAAGCAATCACTTAAATCTGGAGTCAGGTGCAATGGCTGTAACCTTCTGTGTATTGCATGTAAGGAGGCTGTGGAGGATAGCATGACCGAGCCTTCCTCCTTCATGGACCTTCCCCCCTGCCAGTGAGATCTAACTTTTCCTTTCCCCCTGTTACAGCAGGAGGAAGGAGGGGATACTTGCAGTCTGACTGGGAATCCTGCAAAGACCAGAGTATTGTTTTCTTGTTCTGTGTTTGTTCTGTGCGGTTTTGTGGAGTGTTTCTAGGACCTTCGCTAATTCAGATCAGTAGTCATAAGAAGAATGTTGATTTCAGCTTAACTAGGTGTGTGATTTCATACTTCCAGTTTGGCAGTAAAGCTTGCCACAATCTGTCTCTGGTTTCTAATTAGCTATGTATACATTGTAGTATGGGTTTCAGCATCAGTTACATTAATGTACTTCAGTTAAACTGCTACTGGTTACTGAAATTTAGCCAGTAGTTGTAGTTTTATTACACCTTAAGCAATACATTAATGTATGAAATGTGTTGCTACTGTATGGAAAATGTCTTACTAATGTTTTGATTATGACTGTAATCCCAGCACAGGAAGATTCAGGACAGCAGTTTGTTGCTTGTTACAAATTATAGTGAAAGTGTTGAAAGGAATTTTAAATCTGTAATGTTGATTAGCAAATTTTACTATCTGTCAGGTTTTTTGGCATGCTGTAAATAACTCATCTTCAAATAATTTGTCTCAGTAATTAAATTTAGATTGCACATTTCTCATTTCAAATATTTTGACTCTTTATCTGTTTGCTTTTCCATTGTGGCTTAATTGGTGTGGTCTATATAAACGGACAATAAATTTATATACTTTTGTTATAAAGATCAGTCTGTGAATAGAACTTGGTATTCATCCCAGACAGAATTATGATTGAATGTATTTGCAGGATTAAAGCACTGAATTTACTTTTTTCTAATTAAAGGCAATTAAAGATTTGCAGACACAAATAAAAGACAATGAATTGAGGAATAAGTGTAGGAGCAAGTCCATTTGCAGGTGAAAAGAAGTGCCTTTGAAGCAGAACCAGCTGTATTTTCATTGAAAGAATAACAGTTTAGGAAGCTTTTCTGCATGTGCTTGCTTGATAGCATAATGTACTCATAAGCAGCTTACACAGTACAGTATTCAGAAAATAGCAGTGCATTAATTTTTAAAGTAGCATATGCAGGAGAAGAGCAATGCTGCCACATGATGATAATGAAGGTGGATATTGTAAAGTCTACTGAGAGAAAAGAAATCAGGGAGCTCCTGAAATGTGAACATTTATAAAACAATAACTAGATATTCATATGATAATAAGCTTGGACAGCAGCATCAACAAAGGCCAAAGATGCAGTCCTGCTTCTGCTTAAGCCTGATGAATTGAAAAGCAGAGAGGCATTCTTTAGTCTGTTATTCAATTCCAGTAATGAGCTATTGTTAGAATGAAAAAGTAAATATCTAGAAGGGCTGGGATTCTTTTTTTTTTTTTCCTCAGGAAGTTATTCTAGAGATTTGTTCAGGTTGTATCTTTATCACAGCATCTTCAAACACAATCATAAATATAGTCAGTTTCCTTAAACATAGTGCTCAGCGTGTTGCATTCCCAGTTACATGCATAACAGAGCTTGGTATGTATGCAACAATACAGTGTTATGCATACTACCTGGTAATGTCACAGTGTTTCTGCAGACTGAAAAAACAGTCACCCAGAACTTCATGAACTTTTCTAGCTCATATGTATTATTTAGTTTGATTTTTGCATTACTCATAGTGTCACTGAAGGTTTAAGTCAAGAAAAACACTGAATATAGATCGGATCATCTGTAGCATGTTAGGAAAATTACTAAATAGAAGATATATAGGATGTCGATTTCCCTTGTGAGTAGAGATAAATAACAAAAATTATTTTCAAATCCATTGATTTTTATTCCTAGCTACATGAGGAGAAACAATCTCATGTTGCATATTATGTGAATCCCTGATATTTGCTCTAAGGGAGACATTTTGGCATTTTTCACAATATAGCTTTGTTTAGTAGTGAAAAAAGTCCCTATATTTCACCTTGTCTTCATCCATTTCTAATTCCACACCTAGTAGAATAGTTTTCATTTCCACCTTTGGAAAGCTTTCCAAGCAGGATCTGTAAACGGGGCACATCTCAGTTCAGCTGCTACTGAGGTGTCTTCACCACCAAAGGAGTGGGAAAAAATGTGCAAAAAGGATGGAAGGAAAGGGCGAGATGAAGGGTGAGCTCTGGAGAGCTTCCAAAGGGCAAAGGCAACTTCAAGCACTGAAATGGAAAGGTGGATGATCTTTGCATGGGGTCCTGGGAGGGACTGGCGGGAGGCAGGACAAGGAGAGAGGAGATGGCTGTATTCAGTAGGGAAAGTTGTCGTATAATAGACTAGTTCTTTGGCCTTAAAAATGGAAAGTGATAGACTTGCAAAAAGTTGTAAAGAAAGAAGTGGCAAATTTGTAAGAAAAAAAAAAAGGAAATTAGGGCAAGTTGTAAAAAAAATGAAGAAAAGCTAACACTGAAGTTTGGGAGAAAAGATGACAAATTAATAACACTAATGAGAAGTAGAAGAGGAAAGGATTTTGCTTAAGTAATACAAAAAGTAAGATTTGGTCTGGAAATTCTCCAGTTCTGTCTTTTTGGCTTCTTCTTGCCTTTGTATGTTCCCTCGGGAAAACTCTGTGTCTTGAATAGACATTGGGTAAAGCAGACAAATGGGGCTTTGTCTGATGAGTCTGTCTTAACTGGCTTTGATGGTCACTTCCTGGGAAGAAGAAACAGTTTAAGCTTGATGACTCTGACAGATAAACGTACAAGAAAGTTTGCTGGATGAGATAAAACTAGAAGACATTGGGAGTGTGAATATACGTATTCCAACTGGCTGAATTTGCAGGCCCAAATGAACATAGGAGGCCTGTATTATCTAGTTCTGTTTGCTTTCCAGGTGGTAATGATCAGTATTCATGTGGTAGGGGCTTTGCATTTCATAGTTCTTTATAGTTCTGTAGTGCAGATGTCTTTCCCAAGGCCTCAGAAAGTTCAGATGTTTTAAAAGTCTTTTAGTACAATTGCTGAATCTGGTTTTCATTGCAAGAACTCCACATATGCCCTTTTTAAACTTTTGCACTTGATGGACTCAGACTGTTTCCCTACCTTTTTTTTTTTTTTTCATGTTGGCTATCGTATTTAGCAGGGAGAGTGGTAAATTAATGACAGGTGCATAGATTTGGAGAACTACCAGCTATAGAGTCATTATTTAAATAGCCTATTTGTTATGCAGGGGGGTTAGTTGTTCATATCAGATTTAATATAAATCTGGAAGTATTCTGTAGATAAGTAGAATCCAGTCTTAGCCATAGCCATGATACTGGAATAAACAGTAGCATAGTGCCTGAAACCAAGGGAAAGAACACCAACAAGCTTTCAATTTTCTAAGAATAGATTTAGTTCTGCCAGTAGATGCAGTTCACATACTGGGTCTCATGTGCAGTGTATATTTCTGCTTGTGTCACCTTCACAGTTGACCCTCGGTGGGAAAGAGGGAGAATAGGCCATCGAGGAAGGGTAAATGGGTTTCAGTAGCTCACTTGTTTCCCATTCCTAATGGTCCTTACAAAGCTTCATTATTTAATGCTGTTGCATCACGGAAAGGGAAACTTCTGACTATCCTGCTTTATTTACCCCAGATGGGAGAGCAGTAAACCTGAATTATGAGAACTGAAATTGATCTTAGTCCTTGTCAGTTATATACTTCTGAGCAAAGTTATTTTTCGTGCTTAAAACATCTCAGGAGGATAAGTTTCTATAGTTTGTTCACAAGTAAGTAAGAACACCTGCATCACTTTATTGAAAGCTGTCTCCCAACAAACAAACAAAAAAATTCAGGGCTGGGGTATATCTATGCCAAATTTCAGCCTGGAGTGAATTTTTATGAGTTATAAACTCCTGCCATTTATAATGGAAATTCTGACAGCTCTTCATTTCATAGCAAAAATATGACTGCAGTACTTCAGGGAGAAGAAACACATACTCTTTCTGGCTGGCTTCCTCTTTATGATTTAGCCATTTTGGTGGTTCCTGTATTCTTTCCCTGCCTGTTCAAAAAACTTGCTGTACTCTTGATGCGTCCTTTTCCCAGATGTCATTGATTTCTGAAGAATTATCCTGTCCTGCAATTGAGATAAATTGATTGGATTAATATATTGGAGCATGAGACAAATAGTCATCTTTTCTTCATTCCGTCCTCTAAAAAGGTTCCCTGGATGTATACTTTCCTCCGCCAGTAGACATGGTTTCAGTTATTTTTCTAAGTTGTTTCAGATCTTTTATGAAAGAATAATATGGAGACCTTCACAATATATAATCCCTAAGGTTGAGGAAAATTATGTAATGAAGGCAAATTCATAATGTGAGTTCAGCATCCACAGTATGCTACAGTGTTGCTCTGTATTGAATATGAGCAGAGTGATAGAAAAAGTAGACAGAGGTGCATTTCCATGAATCCAGTGTATTACTGGAGAAGACTTTATTTTCCAACTCATATCTTAGAATCTCACCACTGCAAAATATTCCAGTTTTGAGGGTGACCGTAAAATAGAATATTGCACTGGTGGTTATGAATGTAAGATCACATCTGGTTGAGCAAATGGGAGTATTGCATACATAAAACTACTGGGCACGGTTTTAGAGGAAGGGTTGAATTACTTGAATGCAACAATAATGAAAGCTAATGTACAACTAGATAAAATTAGTGGTTTAAAAACAGCCAGACGCTCCTGCTTTCATCATTGTAGCCTGGCTTTGGAAATAGGCAAAAAAGGACATAAGGGCATGCATGCATTTAGGGGAGCAGGGGCAATGGAAAGGACATCTTTGAACAGCCCAAGCAGTTACACTGAAGCTCTACCCCTCTGAGTTTTTTTACTGTTTACTCTTTTCTTTCTCCTCCTTTTGTGACTGTATCTGTACCTTGACTCATGTCAACTTAAATAGTACATAATACAGCAATAACAGGCTCTTCAGAAAGCAAAAATATCCTTGAAAGATATCAAGCATTTTATTCTGTATTATTGAGATAAATGATTTATGCCATTTCTGAGTACTTGTGTGTCCTGAACTCAGTTCATATGGACACACAGTTATCAAGCACTTGGCTGCACTCTTTATGCCTGCAAGATATAGTCCCCATAATTTTTTAAAAGTTCATCTGAGACACTTCTAGAAGATTCTGTGTAACAAGTTTCTACAAGCAAGTGGTGTGAAGTAATGGTTTTATGAGCGCTTACTTGGACTGACATGCATGTCTCTTGAGTTCTGATACTTGCAAATAATGTTCCAGTTCAGAATGACGAAACATTTGCACCTACCATAATGTCTTGTATCACACATTTATTTATGCATTAGGGATGAATAACCAACAAAAATTATAATGAAAGTTTTGATTGAAATGAGAGGGAAAAACATCATCCACCTTTAATCTACTTATTTGCTGTCTGATGCTTACTGAACAATTTAATAAACATTGTACTAGTGGATGGCTAACCATACGTGTGTTTTGATGTTCCTCTTGAGTAATAGGTTTTGCTTTGGTTGGTTGGCTGCCGCTTGTTGCTGTCATTCTCTGTGCTACCTTTTCTCCACAGACCATGCCCCTGTCTCGCAGAATAGCTCCTCTTTAAAGTGCTGGACTGGGGGATGTTGTCAAAATGTTAGATCTGACTTTTCAACTGAAATAATCGCTGACATTCTTTATGTTATTTTTTTGTGTCATTTTCCTTAAATGTGCTTTTCTACTCTAGGAAAACAAGATTATAAGAAAACCAGGCCCATGTTAAGAGCTACAAGATTAAAAGCAGAGGCCAAGAAAACTGCAGTAGGCATAAAGGTAGAGATCTATTTGATAGCTTATACCACCTTTGTGTATATGTTATTTCTTTTCCCCATAGATGTACTGTGTGAATATTGATTTTTGAGAGATATTGTTTATGACACTTCAAAATCTAAGTGGAATGCCAGAATCTAAAATATTTATGATGGATTGCTTTTACTTAACCCTAAAATAACTAGAACAGTTGAAATGCTAAAAGATTCTAAGTGGTCCGTGTCCTTGTTATGACGCATACTTACTTTAGGGTCAATAAAGTACTGTATGCATGGGAAATAGATCTTTTCAAGGAGCCTCTTTACACTCAGAACAAGTGCTTTAATGATTTCATATATTTATAAAAATTACAATAAACATCTTCCTTCTTCCTTTTCCTATCCTATACCCTGGAGTAATTTGAAGACT
This sequence comes from Psittacus erithacus, assembly GCA_009867235.2. Taxonomy (NCBI): domain Eukaryota; kingdom Metazoa; phylum Chordata; class Aves; order Psittaciformes; family Psittacidae; genus Psittacus; species Psittacus erithacus. The sequence continues at coordinate 11,198 of WYDI02006495.1, forward strand.
TGTTAAGTGTTATAAATTCTTTACATTATTATCTCAGTCTGCATCCTTGTGTACTGCTTCTAACTTGGAAAAAGGTGGTTAACTAACAGAAAAACACATGGAAAGGTGCTGAACTTTACTTTGGAAATGTCCCTTTTTCAGGCTGGTATGCAGTATAATAATGACTATTAGATCATGGCTGTGAATATGAACAAGGAAGACAATTAGGAATATACTGTGCTATCTACCACCCAATGTGTCATCAAAATGGGATTTATCTGAATGCACATTTTTTATTTAAGTTGCAGCCACTATTTTTCCCTGTAACTTATTTTTGAATCAGGTTAATATACAACTGGCTTAGCAGCAAGGGTAAAAACTGAGCAAAATAAAAAAGTGGATCAAATACCTGGATATTCTAGTGGAAGAAACTTAAGAAATGTTAAAAGGAGAACATTTTCTTGTTTCTGGCAGATGAGAAATCAATTTTTTCAAGTTATAGCTTATAGCAAATGCCAAGGTATTACTACCAAGCTGTAACAGCTGTTGAACTGCCAGATGATGTATTTGATTGTCTTCCAGAATTTGCTATTATAATCACGAAACAGTGCTTTCTTTTTGCTCCTGATTGCTGATCTCGATCAAGCATTACCATGCAATGCAGTATGTTTTCACAACATAATCTCCTCAGTTAGTGCTGTGTGTCAGGTTTTAATGAGAAAAAGTAGATTGCCTTTTTTGTTTAAGCGATAGATTATTAACCTTTTGAGTTCAGTGTTTTTCCCTTCCTTTCTTACTAGATTTTGCTTTTTCTTTCCATTTTACTTTCAATGACATGACCTTTTAAAAGTTATGTTCTACTTGGAGTACAGTTTTACTGTACAGTCCAGTTCTAAAACATGCAGGGGTTTTGCATGTCTTTCACAAATGAGAAGAATACGAACCTTGGTCCCTCAAAACCTGTTTTGATTCCTTATTTTCTTCAGTAATTCTTATTTTAAAATGAGGGTGAATAGGAAAGCATATGTGTAATCCTATGAATGAATGTAATGAAGAATAAAGTATTAGAAAATAAATTGATCACAGTGTATTTTGTGCAAATATATTCCTGGATGTTTTAGCAGAACACCAGCTGAAATCTACATAAGAATGGGTTTTGCCATTAAGGCACACCCGTGTTCTCCACGTCATGGCATGTTGTGTTTTGGGGGTTCTGATAATAGCAGTGCACAGTGTCTCAGGTTTGCAGTTGTACCTCTGCCTTTAAAAAAATCCCAAAGTCTTTAAAATACTGTCTTCCAGCTGTAGTATTTTTTGCACACTTGGACCTTAAAATATGACTCTGGATCATACCCAAACAGATCACAGTCATTTGGTTTGCTTCCTAATTGCTGAGAAAAGCTAACAGATTTGAAGCAAAAGGGAAGGTAAGTTGAGCACCTTTCCCTCGGGATATGCTTGTGAGGAGAAGGAAGGCAAGGCCTTTGTGTGCATCCTTCTCACTGAGCCTGCTTAATGCCAACAATCTCAGGCTTACTAAGTGTTACAATACTTCTACCAGAATATGGTCAGTCCCTGTAGAATAAAACTATGCTTCTACTGGCAGACTGTGCAGCGCTCAGCGCAGGAGTGAAGCATATTTAATGTCTCAGGGTAAACTTGCACCTCCCATCTTGCAGTGACAACTCTTCACCCTGCTCTATTCCCCCAGTTCAGCAGAGCTTTGCTATGTGAGCAGTGGATGTGCCTGGAGTGTCTGCAGGGAAATCGCCCTCTTGATCCCAGGAGAGGCTGTTTAATTGTGAAGCCCTGTAACCTCTCCCCCTCTCTCAGGCAGGGCTTGTTTTGCTCAGGCCGCTGTAAGTTCTTACAGCTGTCCAAAAGCAATTTTCTTGCACTCATTCTCCACAGCTATCCCAGATACTTCTCTGTTGTCTTCTGGATAAATTTTGAAATTAGAATTTCTTGAAGTCTCATGCTTAGTTTGACAGCGGAGTGTTGAATCACTCCTTGTGTCAGTGGCTGTCCAAAGAGTCAGTGGAGTTGAGGTCCCTTCAGGTTCTGTACATTCACTAAACTGTTTTGAGGCTTGAGTGTGCATTCTTTTAATTGTTTCCTAATATTCAGGGCTTTTGAGTGTGCCTGAGCTCTTCCTTTGGGAGTGTATCATCACAGTTGTCACCTCGTATTAACAGATTTTTCTCATAGTGATAAAAAGTATGATTTGCCTTCCAAAAGCTGGGATTTTAGTCTTTTTATGTGATGTAGGCCCTGATTCTGTGCAGTGACAGTTGATTAACTTCAGTCTGCATTGAAAAAAAAATAAATAGTGCAACCACAGTGTAATGCAGTAAGTAGGCAGCACTTTAAATAGAATGTCTGAAGTTTTTACAAATCTGTGTTTATTTACCATATATTTTATTTGTTAATCCAGGTTTCAGTACATAATGCAGTGTGCAGCATTTCAAAATCTGTAAACATTTTCTTATAAAAAACTAAGTTGCGGTTAGTAAAAGTATTGTAGAGGAAGGATGTTCTTTTCATGCATGTAAAAGTACAAGTTATTTGGGAAAGAGGAATATTTTTGCAATTCTGTGAAGTACCTGAAACAATAAATATCATACTGACACTTGAAACTATAGGATTTTTAGTGCACATTGATACTTCTAGAGTTCTTTTGCACTAGTGTCCTGAAGAGCTTATATTCCTGGCTGTAAACTAAGACTTGGTGTAGTACTTAAGAAAAAAAAAAAAAATGAAGACTGGAAAATAATGGAGATATTTTAGTCCTTAATTTCTATGAAGGTAATGAAACTCAAATGTTGTGTATTTCACCATGAGAGCTGACAACATTCGCTTTTTGAAAAAAAGCCCTGTACATGACATAAAACTTTTCAGAACCAATCCCCTGGAGATCCTTCACATTTCAGTGCTGGCATACTAATTAGCTTGTCTTGTCAAACTTTGATTGCCTTGTCATTTTAATGCAAGGTTTAAAGTAACAAAGTTTCTTTGAGTCACTGGCATTTAGTACTTTTTAATTTCCCCAATGAGAGATTTTATCCATGTTGATAATGTCGGAGAAGCAGCTGATCAGTAATAACTATCAAAAGTTAGTTCAAGCAGGGTGACCATGCTAGTATTTGGTGTGTAGTATTTGCTCTTCAAGCATGTTTAAAGATTAAATGTTGTAGCAGAGCTGTTATGGTGGCTCTGCTTTTACGTGTGACACTAATGCAGACAGTGCCAAAATATATGGCATCTACTGGAAAAGCAGGACCCCTGTCTTGAGAAACAACTTGTAGAGAAAGCCGTATGCTGTATGTCCCCTGGCGTTTGGGTGCGACAGAAGTCTTTGTAGCAGTACCAAAAAGGGAGCCTCTGAATCTTCTCTGTGTGGTTGTTTTCTTATCCCCCCACAGGGGGCTTGTGCAGGTGGAAGCCCACCTGCTCATTCTTACCAGTTCAAGCAGCAAGAGTTCTGCACTGTAAGTGCTACCTCGGCTCTCAGAGGGTGAGGAAGAGGTGCCAGCAGGAGGGTGGCAAGGAAAAAATGGTTTCAGGAATGTAGAAGCTCAGCACCAAGTAGCTGGGGTTTGGTATGCAGAGGCCAAAAGTAATAGTTCTCGGGGAAAGACTTTTTTCAGAGGCTGCAGAATGAATCAGTGGTCCATGGGATAGATGATGAAGTTTTCTCTCTTGTTGAAAGCTAGACACAAATTGAACAGTAGTATTTTACACCCACTTGCAAAAACATAATTGACTGCAGAATACCACTCCATAGAGAATTATTAGCAACATAGTATGTCAATTGAGCTAAGGAAAAAATGCTTCCTGAAAAGCTAAGAGCTTACTGTCTGTCATTCTTTAGCCTATCTAGCTAGCTAGCTCACTGTTAACAGTGTATCTCATCTGGAACAAGTTATGTATGAATAGATAACAAGACATTCCTGGCAAATAGTGTTCTCTGATTTCATGCTGCTCATGATCTGCAAAGTTAGTGAACTACATTTGCCAAGATAAGTTGGGAATATAGTTTCATAGCTTTGCAGAAAATAAGCCCGCAAGGGACTATTAGGTCATTTGATCTGGCCTTCTGTATGTTACAGATCATAAAATTCCATCCAAATACTTTCTAGGAAGTCCAAGCACTTTATAAGGGCCAAAATACTGGGTCTTCAAACCAGCTTATGTGCCTCACATAAAGAGCAGGGCAGCTTAATGTGCCACTAGTGAACAAACTGATATTCCCAGTGATCTCAGTAGTCAGACTTTGATCCCTGACCTTGAAATGGAAGGGTGTGGAAAAACCGACAGAGAGGAAAACAAAGTCAGATTGATCCCTTGTTACCGTGGCCTGACCTGTATGCAGAAGTACAGTAATCATGGTGGTTTGAGCATGGGAACAAGATGCACAAGAAGCACCAAGCAGGAGCTTAGGAGAATTTTTCTGTACCATCTCAGAACAGTAGTCCATCTTACTCAGCTTTGCTCTGTACTTGTGACCAATCTCTAACACTTCAAAGTACAGTTGACAAAAACAAAACCTCAAATCCTAGAAATTAAATCGATACAATTAGGAAAGGTTCCTGGAAAATAAGGAAATTTCTTTTGATCCTATACAGAAAAAAATCTGAAGCACTGAAGCATGAGGTGCCATTACTTTTAACAATATGGTACTTCAGGGGTTCAGAATATAGCGCTGACCATGTAACTAATCGCAGTCTTCCCTGTGTCCTGAAGGAGGGGAGCAGTCTAGAGGGCGGAGTTTACTAACTCCAGGGCTGAGTTTACTAACTCCAAGGCTGATTGCCAGGACCTCCTTTTCACACAAACCCAAGCTGAAGCTAAACCAAAATGTACTTTTTTGAGATATCTGACCATAAAAGACTCCCAGCCATGGAAGTCCATATTTTCCCCAAGAGGTAACTGGAATGTCAAATCATTCTTGCTTCTAGGAAATGGCATCTTATTTCAAGACAGATCTTATCTAACCACGGCTGGACCTTGAGAGGTTCTTGTAAACAAGATAGGAGGACCCCACACTGCAAAGCACCTTACAGTTATATGCTGTAAGCAGACTAGCTCTTGTTCTTCTCTATAATAAAATAAATACCAGTCATCTCCCTACTGGAAGCCCTTCTGCCTTTGCACATCCAGAGTGCTGAGGGAGTGGTCACCCCTTAAATCCAAAAAACTTTCTCGAGTCACTATTTTTCAAAGCAGAGTCTTCCACTTTGTAAGTACTATCTACATCTTTGATACCTGTATATATTATCTTGCATTTAGCTATATTAAAATAATCCTGTTACTTTGTGAACATCCAGGCCTTTTAGGTGACTCTCTAATGTACCTTGTTCTCATTATTTGAGACAATAATGATCTTTGTTCCATCTGAAATTTTTACAGTAAAAAAAACTCAAACATAAAAATGACTGATAAAAGTTAATATTACTTTTGTTACCTTTTATTAGTTGTAGAATGTTCTACATTAAAGAAGTAAGCATCCGTTTTTAAATATAATTTTTTTCAAACTCTAAAAATATGGTGAATGTCCAGATAAAGTCTTCTGGTTAAAAATTATATGGGATAAAAAGGTTCATGATTGTCAAGTCCATGTATGTTTCTTTAAATTCTACAGGTATCCTTGGTCAGCATGATTTTCTTTTCATCTCTTCTGAGAAATCAGTAGGGACAGTTTAGCATTTCAAAGACAGCAATTTGTGGTACTCTTTCACTTAGTTTCAAGCTGGTTGCAGGTACAAAAGGTATGATTCTCTTTGTAGGGCAATAAAAAAAAAATATGTAAAAAATCTGAAATTTGCTGAATGTGTAAAATTTCTCTGTATGCGTGGGATGTGATGCTGCCATACACAGTGTCTGGAATTAGAAGTTGTGGATGTGGATTACCTCAAAGTGTTTAAGGCCAGGTTGGACAGGGTTTTGGGCAACTTGGTCTAGTGGAAAGTGTCCCTGCCTGTGGTGGGGGAGGTTGGAACTCAGTGATCTTTAAGGTGCTTTCCAAATCTAACCATTCTCTGATTCTATCATTTGTGTTGCTATAGCTAACTTTTTTTCCTCACCACTATTTTTATAATTTCTGATTAATCTTGTTTAGAACCCAGCTCGGCACCTTGCTCCATCAGGGTGAATCTGAGGACATTATCCAAGTATTTTGGCATGAGGGACATGGAACTGTCAAAAAATGAAAGAACTAATGAAAGAACTAAGTCTACATTGTGCTGTTATGGCATAAGTTTCCTTTATGGAAAAGTTTCTGAAAAACTCAACCAAGCTGAAATTTGCAGGATTCTACAGATGTTATTCTAAATGTAAGAGAATATAATAGAAAATTCTGTTCCTTTTGAAGGCTTCTTTGGGATTTGAGAGCAGGGATGTTATTTCCTAGTGTTCTGTACCATGTTAGAAAAAAGGAGAAGAAGCCCTGTGATCATTTTAAGTTTATTTCTATAAGACTTTTTCTGTATTGATTAATTATTCATGGTGAAATCCTCTGAGTAAATGGATTTCACAGAGGGGTGATGGGGATGATCCATAAAATGCAAGAGAAAGGGAGCTATATATGCCGAGCGGGGAGTATTTTAACATTTCATTTCTATGCATGACTTAAAATACAAATAGCAAAGCCTGATAAGTAGAAAACAAATTAAAATGACAATATATACTATTGTTGCAAAGACAGTATAGTGCTATAGTGCTGTAGCATCTCATTTGCTATTTACATTGCAAAATTTATGTTTATAAAAGTTCATAAACTGGATGCAATTCTTAAGAGAATGCATATCACTAGCTGAGAGCCGTCCTTTGTTAGGCCATTTATTTTAGATTTTTGGTACTCTTTTAGTAACTCAAAATTAAGGTTCTTGCATAATTCTCAAACCTGGAATTTCAGTAAGGCTTTTCATTCTGAGGGTTAATAAATACTGAGCCAGCCACCCAGTTCCTAATGCCTGAGCAAGGAAAGTAGCATTGTTATCTCAAGTGTTATTCACTGTAAAGCTTAGGCAGAGGAATAAAAGAACTACTCCTGTCAAAGCAGTTACTGGGCAGCTTGAGAAAAAAAGTAGGATTTTCCCAGTTCTACTTCCTAGAAAACAAATCTTTGATGCCAACATTCCCCGTAATTTTGCTGCTGCAATCACAGCGTTTCAGCAGTGTGGCTGGGGAGAACGGATAGAACAGGTGAACCTATTGTAAAGCAAAGTGTGGCAAGTATGTCATCCAAACAAGGGAAAAAACTTTTTAATATTGGACTGAATTTGCTCTCTGTGTCAAGCGTGAACAGTGCCTGCATTGTAAGGTTTTGTGTCCACTCTCCTTAGCAGATGGAGCTTGCAGTTGTATGTCACTTGTTTATTACATCCTCTTAAGATTAGTAGCTGCGTGGCCAGATGGGTTTGGGAGCGCAGCTGTGGATACAAGGAAATAAATGAAACCTGTCTGATGCTGCCATGCCCTTTTGTGAGATACTGATGTGTTGCAACTGCAACAAAGCAAAAATCACTTTCCGTTAATATATTAGTGAATTAAATGTACTTTCTTTTTTTAATCAAATCATATGAAATCAGGAGGATGAGGTTCAGAAGATGATAATTCTAAGGGGAAAATGTATTTGAATTCTGTAGCAAACAGCCTCAGCAAATTTACAGGAGCAATTTTAATGTGGTAAAATAAATTTAAGGTACATCTCAATTAATCTTCTGTATAAAATGTAAAGCAAAGGTTTCTATAGAACAAAGATTCCAATAGAGCATACGCCAACTAGGCAGTAGTATTTCAAAGTTTATTAGATGGCATATGTTGAATTATTGATCCAACATTCTGATGAACTAGTTAATGCATTCATGTAAATGCAAATGAAATGCTGTTCTATAGAAGAATGCCAGATTACAGGCTAGACTTAAAAAAAAATGAAGCTAACATAGTTTTAACTCCTTTATGGCAGTGGACACACAAAACTGGTCACAAAGGCACCATCAATCTGGACATCCTGGATAGAATTTGTCCTACAGTGCATGTATCATCTCTACTCCCCTTCTAGTCTAGGGGGAGAAACAGGCATTATCAGGAGGAATTCTCTTGACCTATTTTAGAGGACACAATGAATTCCACACCAAAGAGGGTCCGATTCTGTCCTTGGATGGTAAAGGTTGGACAATTATCTAGGCCTGGTGTAGGCATCTTGTTTCAATCCCACTGGCAGAGTAGGTTTGATGTGGCATCTTCTGTGCTGATTCAGATTAGTTGTTGTAAAGTCACTGAACTGTTTTTCTTCTCTCCTTTTAAGTTTATAGGTAGATTGTTCTGATATAGATGGTTTGTAGGCCAACATGAAGCTGAGATTTGGGAAAACAGTTTAGGGTGGAACAAACTAATCTGTTCCTTTTGAGCACCTCAGATTTTAAAAATGCATCATGATGATAAAGGATGAAGCAGTGCATGGTGTTAGCTGTGGAAGTCGCACTTTCTGAGAGCTCCAGGAACAAAATGATTTTTGTCAAATTTGTATTTCTTCTTTCATTGTCTAGCAAAATGAAAGTCAACACTATAGGAAGTGTGCTATGCTTTCCAGGAGAATAAAAACTTTAAAATGTGAAATAGTGTCGCTCTGAAAGAAATAATGTTATAAAGAGTATGATAATACTGTGATTTATTATATTTGAGATCTAAAGTTGGAGCTCAACAGAGTCCAGCTTTAAGATAGAATATGATGATAGGCAGTCACATAATGAGCATGACGTGTAGTGCAAAAACATTTTTCTGCTTCTGAAAGCTGCTATAAATCATGTATACTTTGGAAGACTCTTTTATGTTAATTAAAAAAGATGCAGCAAGTTGCAATATTTTATGGGAAGAGAGGCAAGCGCAAGTGCATATTGTTGTGCTTTTTGCCTTATTGCAAAAGGAAGGAAGAAAAGTTTCATCCAATTCCAGACGATTTTGTAGCTCCATATTGTAATGCATGCCAGGAGGTTGGGAGGTAGAGGTAGCAATTTTCTTTGACTTCCACCATACTGTGTTTGCTTCATTAAAAAATTACAAATTTGTTGGCAAAAAGCAGTAACATATTGCTAGAAAACATCAAAATTCACAGTGTAAATTCATAACTTAAATTTGTGTTCAAAACTGTGGTTTATGGATTCTGTCTTTTCTTTTAAAAAAGAAGGAATAGCATAATAAAAGGATATAAAGCTCCTATTTTTAGGTCGTTAAGCCATCCATCCCATTTTTTGCAGTATATCAGACTCACCAAAATCTTTATTAAGTGAACGGATTTTATGACATTCTGAAATGGTAATCACAAAGAAGAAATCATTAAAGTATCAATGCCTTGTGCAATTATATGTCTGATCTTGTTTTGATACGCATTATAGAAGGGAAATAATATTCCTGATTTATCTGAAAATATGGTACTATTTCTAACACGTTTTGTTTTACTTTTTTCTCTTATTTCTACAGGAAGTTGCACTTGTCCTTGCAGCTATACTGGTATTTTTGTTGGCTTTCTATGCTTTCTTTTATCTTAACATTTCCAACGAAGTTGACCTCGATCTGGATCCAGATGAAAACTAGCAGATGCAATGAATCTATCGTCAAGATTTCTTCAGCTTCAACAAGACTACATAGGAACACACAGTCCCTTCACTGTGAGACAGTAAATGATACCATTTCTTGCAGTCCAAATTCATAAGAAAGTTTTGCAATACGTCAGTCACTTTTACATTCCAGATCTCCAAAATAAGAGAACACTTATGCCTGGCAAGTGTATTCGGTTAACAGGAAAGCCAGGAGCATCCATACAATATATAAAGTTTGTTGTTTACATTATTTGTTTTCTCAGGCAGAGAACTTTGATGTCAAAAGACAGGTGCTATTATTATCCTGGGTATTGATGCTGACTTCACAGGAAGAGAGTCTGCCTTGACTAAATGTAGGAATCAAAGCTTCCTAATAGACAAATTAAGTTTCCTTTTCCCAAAGGAAAGCAGAAATGCCAAATAAAAAGTCTTTTCTTGATTTGTATTTAAAATATATCAAAAATCCCCCTCGTCCTTTCTCTCCCTTTTAATCTTTTTTTGTGCATGTGTACCCACACGCGCTTACGAAGATGGAAGAAATTGTAGGGAAAAAATATCTTTGTAGAAGCAGTCTGTCACTTCCTATATGGACTTAATTTTATGTCATCCCAGATTCTGTGTGCCCATATATCTGCAGTAATCTTTTTCATTCTTTTGCCAACTGTTCAGCACACATGTGTTCTGTCAGAAATGGCACCTGGATGACAGAAGCTCTAACATTCGCATATGCCTCTGAAACACAGTTCTTTGCCTCCTGTGCTGTCTGAACTAGTGTAAATAGAAAGTTCGGTCAATGTTGGTTTTAATTAATGTATTGCTCTATTATTAATGTAAAGTCAAACTCATATATTAATTATATTGTTCCTGCTGGTTGTGGTATCAGCTTGCTCTACCTGTTAGGGGGATGTTGTAAAAAAGATTGCTTTTCAGTTATACAGTCATTTTAATCATCAAACTAATGTGAGAAGTTGTAAATATTAAGAAACTGGTTTTGGTTTTGTTTTGGGTTTTTTTTCCATGAGGACTAATAATTGGGAAAATCTTAGTTACATGCCATCCATCAGTTCTTGCAAAGTACTTTGCAGAATATGAGCTGTGGATAACATTTCTGATCCCTTTGATAACCACAAGCCACTTGAAGAAGTTGGTATGTCAGAGCCACTGCAGGGAGATGTAAAATTCTGACTGTATCCTGTTCTGCTTTGAGTTTGCCATATAACTGAGCTTCATGTTGTAAAGGTTCAGTTTTGATCCTTTTAAAAAGGTGGTCAGTCTTTCTCTAGTTCGGATTCACTTTGATACCAAGAAAAGCATTGAGCCATTTTTGCTGAATGTGGCAAGGAAGTTAGGCACACTGACTTCCAGAAAGGTAATTATAATTCTGAATTCTATTAGTAAACTCGGTTGGCTTCATCTTTGACACCAATTTCAGGGCTGAATGTTAGGTGTAGTTGCAACTGAGGTGTTTACTGCCTTGTTCTATAAATGCCTAAGATTTTCTGTAGTAATTTTGAAAGCAAAGGGATACAAATCATAGCAGATATTATAATGGAAAATATATTTGTTTTAAATTGACACACTTCCATTATCACCACTTAAGGAACTTAGATCAATACAGTTAATTTTTAAACCATACGGTAACTATGACCATATACATTATGAGCCTCTAAGGATCCACTTCTTATCTGTCATTCTCCTCATTCACTTTATGCAATGCAAAACAACTCCTCTAGAAATTCAGAGTACAACAGTCTTCCAAGAAGAATATGAAAGAGAAACGTGAACATGTATGTGCAAATATTCATAATTTTCTAGCTATGACTGTTACAGACACCAAATCCTAACATTTATGCATGCACATGACTTATTGTCCGCTAATACATGCTCGTGTGACCAGATGCTTAGTAACATGTTGCATTCGTGGTGAAGCATTATCTGATACATGGCTGGGCTTTCAGTGGACGGAAAAGCATATCACAAACTGTCTCCTTGGATATGACATGCTTTTCACCTTACCAGTGCCACACCACATGTCACAGAAGCTACAGACCTCTCCTGTTACTTTGCATGGGCAATATTGTTGTTCCATGAAATGCTGGAAATACTGCTTTCTTAATGTCTTTCCGGGTGATATGTGGCCTGAGAAAGGTATGTAGTTACCTCTGCATGCAGGTTGTCTCATAACCTGCTTTCTGAATCAGTTAGATTAAAAAGCAAGCTATTCTTACTGTCAAATTTATGAAGTTACTAGAACAGGAAGATTGTATTTCTCATAATTATGACTTACAGACAAAATCTGAAGTGTATATATGTGTGACTGAAGCGGTTTCCCTGACCTGTGACTTACGAGTCCATATTGCCCACAAGTGCCCCAGCCTGCAGTTTGTTGGCTTCATTTAGATCAGGCCCTTTTGTTGACATGAAAGATATTCTCATGTAACAAGAAAATTTCCTTTTACTTTGATAAACTGGATAGGCTTCTGTTCCATGTATGTAGAAATGCATAGTTAATATTGCAGCAAATATACTTTTTCTCTTATTAGTACAATAATTTCTAATGGGACTATGTCAGTAGTCTTTTCAAGCTAAAAGCCACCACTTCACATGAAATGAAATAAACCATCCTTGGTTTCCTAAAAGGCACAAGGACAACAATGTTAGCAATGCGGTCTGATTCTCATGAGACCCCATTTGCAGTACTCTGTACAGTTCTAGTGTCCTCAACATAAGAAGGATATGGAACTGTTGGAACAAGTCCAGAGGAGGGCCACAAGGATGTTCAGGGGACTGGAGCCCTTCCTGTATGAAGACAGGCTGAGAAAGTTGGGGCTGTTCAGCCTGGAGAACAGAAGGCTTAGTGGAGACCACATAGCAGCCTTCCAGTACCTGAAGGGGGCCTATAAGGATGACAAGAGGGACTCTTCATCCGGGACTGTAGTGATAGAACAAGGGGTAATGGGTTCAAACTTAAACAGAAGAAGGTCATGTTAGATATAGGGAAGAAATACCTCACTGTGAGAGTGATGAGAAACTGGAACAGGCAGCCCAAGGAATCTGTGGATGCCTCATCTCTGGCAGTGTTCAGGGACAGGTTGGACAGGACATTGAGCAACCTGGTCCAGTGGAAGGTGTCCCTGCCCATGGCAGGGGCATTGGAACTGGATGATCTTGAGGTCCTTTCCAACCTAAATCATTCTATGATTGTATGAGTCTAAGTTTGCTAATTTATGATTCCCCTGAGTTCACTGAAATTGCAACTCTGATTTACTCCAAGTGGAAATCAGAATCTGACCTGAAGTTATTTCTGCTTTCTGGAGTGCTACATTGTCCATGCCTCATATTTTAGAGACTGATTTTTGTCTTGCAAACATGTGACTTATTTTGTCCTTAATTATATCTGAGATTGAAATACACCTCTTGGGTTTTGGACCACCTATCTTTGTATTTGTTGCTCAGTGTCTATTTTATTAATAAATGTATTTTTTACTATTTTGGTACTCTTGCTAATGTTGGACACACTGAATTAGATATACATTTGGAAGAACTTCAAAGGAATATAAACAGCACAATGTTCAAATATTAGCAGTGATACTCATTAGTTTTAGAATATCTGGATGATTCTAGGTAGTTTTAGCCTCTAAGCTAAAACAAAGTGTAGCCTCTGAATACTTAAAAGACAATAAAGAGGACTTCCCTTGGCGTCCTACCCAATAGACCTGATCTCTTTCTGCAAACAAGTTGTTCTGTGTTGCTCCATCAACTTCAGACATTGATTTTATTGTAAAAATAATACTTTTATATGCTTGTTTCAAAGAAAGATTGCTGTACAAACCATTTATGCAGCAAACATGGCTTAACAGGGCAAGTTTTCTCAAGGAGATTCACCTGTGGGGAAAGGGTAGATATCATTATTGTTGTTACCCTCTGCTTGTGGAGTAAACTGAATTTCTTTCCTGCAGAGTTTGTGGAGGAGATGTCTATACTGGGTCCTCATGCTGTGGGTCTGAGCACGTCCCATCTGTGAAAGTCTTTAGCATGGTAGTCTTCCAGCAGTGATTTTGCTCACTAGTTTTCCTTTTCTCTTTGATCCTACAAAAGCTGAACCAGCATGTAGGCCATGTTAGGACAGAGGCCTCAGTATAGTAGTTTTAGTAGTATTGCTGATGAATATTGCCAGGGAAGTCTTCAACTCTGCTTCCTAAAGTCTATAAATATAATTTAGTGGAAGCTTAGGAGGCATGTTAAGCATTTCCCTAACAGACCCTAGAGATATATTTAAACTTTTCTTGAAGAACGCTTTATTTAAAGTTCACTGTTGCATATCATATAGACGTCATGGGATTCACTATCTGTCGTGGCCCTTTCCATGCATCGGACCAGCTGTAGCAAGGACAACACGTAGATGGCGAGATTATGCTGCAACATGTAATTGTGAACATGCACAACTTGAGCAAACTCATCTGTTTCTAAGGTGTCATCTTAGAGCAGTTGACCAAAAGTTGTGTCTGGTAACAGTTTTTAAGCAACCCTACTAAATGAAGGCTCAGTGGAAACACTATATAAACTGCTTATCCTGTTTCCATGAAAATTGCTACCATGGAAGAGGCATATTTGCTGACTTGGGGCCAAGTTTTGAATGTTGGGCATTCAGGGAGGAAAATGTTGCTAGCGGCTCCTGGAGAATGATGATTCATTTTACTCTGATACAAGATTGTGCCTGTAAAGTTACAACTGAGCCAGCTGGTGAAGGTCAAATGCATTTAGGACAATTCTCGGTAAAAGACTGTACTCAAAATGCAGCCTAGGTAAGTTAAGAGTGCCAACAAGTGGGATATTACAGATCTTGATTGCATTTCAAGTTTTACTTACGGTAGCATAATAATTACTAGTGCTTATGACTAAGAAAATAACAATATGGCATATCAATAAGACAGCTGAAGTGTGATGTTGGAGCTGCTTCTTAAAAGGTTTTGTAGGGGATTATGCCTGCACTTTGGGAAATGAAGCCATGAAATGAATAAACTGGCAAAGATTGTCTGATCTTACGCTTACTGTATTTTTCCCTGAAAGAGCTGACGGAGTTATTTTGCAACACTTTTCTCCTCATCCTCTTATTTTGCTATTATGCATTCTTTTGTAAATGTATTTCTACACTTTTCCAAAGTGGAATATATTTTTTGTTGTTGTTGTTCATCAATGCATTTAGTCGACAAAATCCCATACTCTTCCTTTTATTCCCCCTTAATCACAACCAAATTGGTGGGGAGACAGCCAAAATGGTAGGTACCAGTGTCTCTCAAGCAGATGTCACACCACTATTTCTTAGCTCGTTTAAATGAATAAACATGTTAAACTGTGAAGTATTACATTTTAGATTTTTTCATTACAAAAAAAAATGGGACAATCTGTTTACTGTCCTTAATTGAGACAACAATCCTGGTGCTTGCCAGTTTTGGCAGTTGTAATGATGAACTATAAATACTGGAACAAATCAACTAACTGGTGATTGTGGAGGATAGTTCAAGTAGAAGCCTCATTCTGCATCAGTACTTTTCAGTGATCATGTGACTAATATCCTGAAGCTGAACCTCAACTCTACTCTATTGCTGGGAATTCCCATTGGCAAAACACTACAGAAAAGAGTGGAGCTCACAAGGAGCGTGCAGCAGGGCCTGCCTATCAGAAAGCTGCAGCCAGCCCCAGAGGAACTCACCAGGCAAAAGTGATGCGCACAGATCCCTTTGTTCTCCAGCCTGGGCCCACAAATGTCTGTGTCTGCATGTGCCCGGTGACACAGCATGCATGCAGGAGGGGAGAGAGCAAATGCCACCGGGAATGAGCACCTCTGCAGGGGAAGGGATGCGTCCAAGGGCTGCTCTGTCCCTGGCTGGCTGGCTGCTGAGCAGGGCTGGAGGCCTTGGAGGGCAAGGGATGCAGGCATGGGTGTCCTGACAGGTGCCCGCTGGGCAGGGCTGGAGGCCTTGGGGAGCAAGGGACGTTGCAGGCATGGGTGTCCTGACAGGTGCCAGCTGCCCAGCCTGGGCCCCTCTTGCTGAGGAGAGGAGGGGCCCTTCCCCAGCATGGCTGGGGAACTCCTGCCCACGCTCCAGCCCCATGCTGACCACCCTGAGAGCCCCTCTGCCAGGCTCATTTCTTGGCTTGTAGTGGCAGATGGAAGCCTTCACTTAGTACAGCAGCAGTTAGGGTGGGAAACAGGCCCCAGAACTGGGGAACAGGCAGTGCCCTTTGGCTGCTGTAGAAACACGGTCAACAGAAACTTTTGTGTCACAAACACAGACGTGACACTGAACTGAACTCTTAAGAACAGCAGCTTTGCCACCATTCTTGCTAACCTAGGCAATGAGAATAGGAAATTGCTTATAGCCTTATCCAGAGGGGAACAGAGCTGAAGCATGTCAGAAGTCGCTGGGGCCGTGGTGCATGACTTTGCGGGATGAGTGCGAGGGCCAGGCTGGCTGAGTGGGTGCAGGAGGGAGGTCTGAGGAAGGTGCTGCTGACCCCCAGGGAGAGGACAGCACTCTGGGCCCAGGCTCTGATGCTGCCCCTTGAGAAAGGAAGGGGAGGAGGAGGAAGCCAACAACCAAGCCTTGAATCTCCCAGTCCAGAGATGAAGGGACACCTTTATTGTGCCAGTGGGTGGGCATCAGAGCCATCAATCAGGGATGGAGCATGACTGGTCCTGCAGAGGTGTCCTGCCTGTGTGTTGGGAGTCTGGGCCTGATGTTGCAAGCGAGAGCTCCACTCAGTGCTCGGTGATAGTGTTTTTGGTCCTCTCCTGCTCTCTTCTAGGCTGCATGTAAGGAGTTTGGGTCTGACAGTTCAACCGGGTTTGGTTTCACCGCCAGTCAGGTCCTGGGAGGCTGTGAGAAACTGATAAAAGAAATTA
Organism: Psittacus erithacus; assembly: GCA_009867235.2. Taxonomy (NCBI): domain Eukaryota; kingdom Metazoa; phylum Chordata; class Aves; order Psittaciformes; family Psittacidae; genus Psittacus; species Psittacus erithacus. The sequence goes on from WYDI02006495.1 coordinate 27,683, forward strand.
TTGTAATAAAGGGGATAGTGATAAGACAGATTGGAAAAAAGGTAGAAAATGAAGCAAGAGTTCGGGGTGCAGAGGAAGAGACAAGTCACCACTGTGGATCCAGCAGTGTTCAGGGGATCCATTGTCAGAGGTGGTGGGAGTCCTTCAGAGTTTGTCATCAGTATCAGAGCAGAGTGTCCCCCAAAAGTCCGTAGTAGTCGTCGGAGATGGGTGTCTTCATGGAAGTGTCCTTCTGGACTTGCCCCCTTTAAGGTACCCTTGGAGGTGTCCTTATGGGAGTTGCCCTCATGGCAGTGTCTCATGGAGGGTGTCCCTCAGGGTCCATAGTAGTCATCGGTGGAGAGTGTCCTCATGGAGGTGTCCTTCTGGAGTCATCCTCACGGCAGTGGCTCTTTTTCGTGATTACGTTCTCCCACTTTTATTATGAGTTGGGGGAAGAGCCTCTGTTCTTCATGTCGCATATTACATGTTCCTCGTGGCCCAGTTTCCCTGGTCTTGCAGCCGTCTCCTCAACTGCATGTGCCTGCAGCAATTCTTGGGATAATGGGCAGCAATTCCTCACACCAATCCTCATGGTAATGGACCATGTGCAATGGATATTGGAGCCTTAACTCCTCCCACCCATGTCTGAGGCAAAAGACAGGTGGAATTCCATCTCAGCTTCTCATACCAATCTTTGAGACAATGGACAATGAAGCCTGATTTCAGATCAGTCTCTCACAGCCTGTCAAGTACTTAAGTGTGTAGATCTAAAAGAGCAAAGAAAGTTAAGCAGTTAAATACTATGCCCAGAGTATTATCTCCAACCACTGCGGACCGACTGCTTTGTCCTGGATGGAGTGATGTTTGGTTTGCAACTGCCTTTAATGGGTTTAATGAGTGGATTTCACCCAGTGCTTGGGGAAAATCTTGAAAACCTAAAATGATGTGTTTAAGGCTCACATAAAATCTGACTGTGGGGATTTAGAGTGTGGTCCTGTAGCACTTGCCATTGCAAGTGCTGGTGGGGAAGTAAGCCAAGTTCATGGCCTGGGGGCAGATGTCACAGGAGGGGATCTAATTGCTAGGTTTAGAATGGTAGTTTGGGAGCCAAAGAGGAATGAATGTGGCCAGCCTGTGGACACTACTTTTCCTCTATTGATGGGGACATGGACTGCACCAAATAATCCTAAAGTAGTAAAGGTAATTGAAATTAAAGACTTGAAATAGAAACAGGATATGGGAATACAAATGCCTGGGTAGAATGGTCAAATATACAGTGAAAAGTTTAAGCAACTGTTATGCACATGCTTCAGGATGACCTACAGCACAGGTAGTCCCTTTTCCATTAGGATGGACTTGAGACCGACAGGGAATGTTGTGCATAATCACACTGTACCAGGAGAAGGCTGCCTGGGGAAACAAAACCTGTAAGTAAATCCCTCTCATTCTTATTCCCTGCTCTGCGGGACAAGGACATCAGGGTTCCTCCTATTTCTCCACAGCATCGGTAATCATACAGCATGTCTCTCACAACAGTGTGTGAATGCTACCGGGTATCTAGGAGAATTAGAAACATGCAGATCTACTAAATGTGACTGAGAATGATCCAGGAAATACTCAGCTATAAAAATCCCCAGAGCAGATTTATGGTGGTACTGTGGGGGAAAAATCCTAAGGTCTGCACTTCCTCTGAACTGGAAGGGCACTTGCGCAATTGTTCAATTGGCAATTCCATTTACCCTGGCATTTGAGAGGAAAACAAACTCCACAGGGCATAGAATAAAGAGAAGTATTTTAGGAACAACCTTTGACAAAAGAATCTATATTGATTCAATTGGAGTCCCTCAAGGAGTACCTGACGAGCACAAAGCTAGGAATCAAACAGCAACAGGGTTTGACACTGTTGTGTGTGTTTTGATAGGTTACAATCAATAAAAATGTAGATTGGATAAATTATATTTATTATAATCAGCAGAGGTTTATAAATCATACCAGGGACACAATAAAAGGAATTATGAAACCTTTTTTCTAACTTCTATAATTGTTATGCTGGTTTTGCATGTTAAAACCACAAATAAATACATGACTAGTCAAACAATAGGCTTGATTCTGTTGTTTTATTCTGAATCACTAAAAAAGCATCTAAAAGCTGACAGCCCTGCAGTGCAGTTCATGCCTTGCCCATATTCTCCCTAAAAGGTGTTTGCTCAGATCAGTTAAAAATGTGAGCTACAATGAGCTTCATTTTGCTGAACCTTGTAAAAACTGAGCAGCATATAGATCTTTGGGAGTTTGCCATTTCACAGAGAGATTGTAGGAATTTTAAAGAGCGAAGCCAAGGAGGTGCGTATGGAGCTTGGTGACAAACTGATGTCATTCTTTTATCGGTTCTTCTGGGAATGAGAGTGGAAGAAAATCGAAGTAAAACGGCCAGTTGTTCCAGGAGACAACGACCTCACATCTCACCGTCTTGTTCAAGAAGTAGAGAGTGGGAAAAAAGTTAATTCTAATATCAAATCAGAGCTAGCTCAACTTCTTGTTTTCCACAGGAAATAAAAAGGGGCAGGAGGAGATAAAGATGTCTGAAATGAAGCAGCTTCTCATTGGATCAGTGGGTTAATTTATTTAAGTAAGGAATAAACAAGGTTTGGGAGATTTACACAAAGCGTAAGTCAAGCTAATTGCTGTTGCCTTCCTGTATTAAAAGAGTCACAGTAGGCCAAGCTAAAGTAGTTTCGTGTGTCTGTTAATGAGTTAAATGTAAATGTACTGATGTCTCCATTACAGTACATATGTACATATGTACATACTGTACAATGTCCCCTTTGTCTCTCTAGAGACACTTTCTTCTCCTGTGATACTGTCAGCAGAGTGGAGGGACAGGGAGGGAAATGGCAGGGAAGTCTTTTTGCTGATTCTACACTCCTAGACCATCCTGTCCTCAGTAGGGAGCTGCTGGTGTTTAGGATTGCAGTCCTGGATTGCTTTGGATGTCCTACAAAAACGAACAGGGCAGAGCTTAACCTACAGGGTGAGTCTCCTACCACCACGGGTGCCTGATTTGTTGCCACAAATAAATAGAAGCTGAGATGTTCAGGCTTTTTATTTTTATTTATCAGGTTCTTAGGGAGGTGCCAGAAAAAATTTCTTCTGTTGTGCTTTTGAAACTTGTTTCTGCATAGTTGTTTCCCATAGAGTCTGTGGGACTGCTTTCCAGCCAAAGAACGCCATGCTTGTGCCCACTGCTTTTGGTAGGAAAGCTTTAGACATTATCCTTTTGCATGGAGGGGCTTGGAGAGTGACTTGCCATCTCCTGTGCTCTTGCCTGTCTGAAGCTGAAGAAGCCTCAAGAAGCTATTCCTGTGTAATACAGTAAAACTTGGTCTGGTTTGGGAAAGACAGCACATTCTGAATTCAGGTCAGCTTTATTTAGCCTTTCCTGACTTCAGAGCAGCCTTCACAGTGAAAGTCAGGTTTTTGCTTGCTTCCCTTTTAATGGCTTCCTTCAGCTTCTCATTTAAAATATGGGCTAAGGTGCTATGGTTGTCTCCTTAAGGCAGGGCTGTTTTAACAACAGTATTGTGGGTTCTCGCTGCTCTAATGAGCTCATGACTGTTACATCTTAAAAGGCAGACCATCATATTTGTGTTTATCTGTTCATTAATTGTAGCCATTCTCGAGCTGTTCTGCCCAGGCAGTACTTTACCTTTGTGCCGCTATGTCTCTGCTGCTCCAGTAATAGCAGGATGTGCTGGACAGAAAAAAGAGTACAGCAGCTTCTTCAGATCATTACCAAAACACCAATTCATTTAGAATTAGGCAATAGTTGCAGGGGAAATTTTCCCAGTGTCCTATATATATTTTTGTTTTGAAGAGCAGCCCTTTAAAACCTGCTGTGTTCTTGTAAATGCTATTTGATAGTCCTTGCCCTTATACATGAATGCTTAAAATAAGGTTAAAATAAGGCAAATTATAAACAAGATTTTGTTGTTCATGAGAATATGTCTGAATATTTTTTTCTTATAAGCCAGTCATCAGTTGTTTTGAAGTAATAGAAAAGTGCCTTTGTGGGTGGTACAGTTTGGTCAAACATGACTTCTTATCTGCTACAGAATGATCATTACCTCCCTTTGCTTAAGGGTTGTCTCAAAATAGGAATTACTTGTGATATGTATGACTTTTTCTGACAACTGTGATGTTGAAATGTGGTAGATTCTCCACAGAAATTGTCAAATCTATGACTCTAAAAAGAGCAATGGTTTTGAAATTTTTCCCTGTCAGTGAGTTTTGCCTTCTGTATTAGGAAATTTTCAAGTTGATACCATGATGGAGTGGGTAATGCCTAAAGGACAATTGAAAAGAACACAATAAATGCTTAAGAGACTCTTCACATACATTATTCAACCTCTTATATACACACTGCTGTGACTGGACAATGTCAGTGCTCTGGGCTGACGGAGAGGCCACCCATCTGAGACAATCTATTTTGCTTGTGATTGCTGTACCCTCAAACTCACAGGGACAAGTGATTCTGCTACACTATGTTATGCTTTTATACACAGAAGAGTTGTCTCTTACTAAATGAGTTCCTACATACAGAAGATAACTTCTTTTTGCACATCTTCATGTAAAATATACATGGGCACAAGGACATTTGGGAACAAGAATCATTGCTGCAGCACAGGAGTAGGAGTTGTGCTTAGGCATAAAATGTTAAATTTAAACAATAATACAAATGCAGGAAGGAAGTTTTCATTGCACTGCATATTTATAAAGGGTAAAAGTAGGCCTCACTCCTCTGTCATATATTCACGATTCCTTACAGTATAGATCTGTAGAGTAGTTTTCACAAAGCTGTTGTTCCCCCTATTCCACCACTAGTGTGGGGATCATCGCTGCCAACTCAGAATGAGCAATGATCTTGTATTCCTCAGAACTTAAACTAGAGAATTGAAGTGCCCCTTTTAAGCACTGAGTTTTTCGGTTGCTTTGAAAGGGTCTACCAGAGGGTATGTACAATAATGCATAACACAAAGTGATGTAAAATAACAGAAAAAAATTGTAACTGACTTTCAACCGATCAGCTAACTATGGAGCTGGCCCTGGGGCCTTCAGTACTTCCTTGCTGCTTCCTTGCAAGGCCTTGAGGAACAGAGCTATCACATCCACTCATCAACATTTATCTCAGTTACCATCTTAGTTTTCGTGTCCTTTGTATAGGATTAAAACTTCAGGGTCATTGGTGTGGAGGAGGCCAGTTTTGATCTTTACACCTAGATCAGACCTTCCAGCTTGCTAAGACCGAGGGGTTTTGGCAGATTCCTTCTAGAGAGCCATAAACTGTTTTGAAAGAGACTCCATACTCTTCCATCAGGTTGGCAATGAGATAACAGAAGATGAAGACACTGAAAAGTGACTCAGCCTCCCTTGGAGAGAGAAGTATTTGCTGAGGTTGTCTGGCAGTGGGGTACCAGATATGTCAAGCTCTGTACAAAGGGAGGAGTGCACCCAGGCAGATGGATCTCAGGATGTCAGCAGGGACTGGATGCGTATGTACTGCCAGATGCTTCTTATGCACTCCATCCTCCTTCCTCCTCCTCCTTTCTTGGGCACAAACCCAAGAAAACTTATGAGAGGACCCCAGTGCAATCTTGCTCTTCAGAATTAAGAGTTGAGATCATGAGTATCTCTCATGCTAAGGATGATGAAAAGGTGGTCAATTCATTAACAACTCAGGATTACAGGAACAGCAGGTGCCAAAATAAACCTTCCTTAACATAACAGCCGAAGAGTCTTTGCAAAAGTCTAGGCACATTATGAATGTCCAAACAGTTAAGACTTTTAAAAGGGAAATCTATGCAGCTGAATATAAGAGAAAACAAAACAACAACATTTTGATGAGAAATATGTTAATTCTGTTTCAGAAGAACTACAGAGGCCCTAGCTCTGATGGAGTCTAAGGAAGGAGTCGTGTACACTAATGATGTCTGCCTCTTTTTATCATGTGCTAGTACCAAGGTAACACGTTTTCCACCCAGCCAACAGGAATACTTTAATTAAGTAAAACAGGATTACAAAACACCAGGCTACCTGACTGCCCCAGTTTAGAGAGCTGCAGAGATAAAGCTTTCAGTTCATTAATTTTTAGCTTATACAGATACCCCCCTATTACGTTGCTCACAACCAAATATCAGAAACAGATCCATGAGCAACATGTTCACACACTGTCAAATTCTCCTGTGTCTCAGAAGTCTTGAGGAATCGAGACTGTCACATGTGTGAGAGATTTTGTCTTATGTTGCTCCTCTCAAAAGGTGTTCCTTGACCTTAGCATAGGCTGAGCTGAAGCTGGCAGGCTAATGAGGAGGAAAAAGAGGATGTGCTGTAAAACCTCTACTATATGCTACTCTTAATCATTTAGAGACAGATATCATGGCTGTCCTCAGAGGCAGAACTAGGATAAAGTACTGCAGGGAAGACACTGTTGATCCTCTTTGGAAAGCACAGTGGGAAAATCTTTGAGCCCTCTATGTCACAGTGGAGGAATAATCGGTGATTTGGAAGGCTGAATTTGGAAGGTCCTGAATTGAGGGCAGAAACCAGTAAGTGAAGCAGCTCCTTCTTTCAAAGACTCAAATCCACAGCAGTGCCATGGCCCAAAGGATCAGCACTGCCTCTCCACCTGAAGCCCAAGCCTTTGGCTAGCTCGCTCTTCCTGGCAGACTGGGAAAAATAAGCCTTTTGTGACCCTTCAACAGCAATTACACAGGATGTCTCTGCAAGCATGAAAATTTGCTCATATGGAAAAAAGAGCTTGAAAACCTCTGCTCAATACCACCATCCACCAACACTCACTATTTGTGAATTGTATCACCGGCTTTCATCCCTCTGAAAAACAAAGTTGATTTGCCTAATACTGCAATGTTCCTAATGACTTGGGGGGTTTGGATATATGGCAACTGCATTAAAAAAAACAAACAAACAAACCCACCCAGATAGTGGCTTGATTCGTTGCAGCTGGCTCAGCTCTCCATTGTTCACAGAGATGGGTGCAGCACCTCTGGCAGGGCAGCTTGCTTTGGAGAAGACAGGAGTCTCTTTATGATTATGTCCTTGAAACTCGCTTCTCCCAGTGGTACTGACTGCTCTAGGAGTCCTGAGTCCCTGAAGGGTCAGGGCAGCTGATGGTGCTTCCTACTGCTGCATCAGCCTTCCAAGCAGTTTAAGTATTGACAGGGCTTATCCCTGCAGTAAACCTGGGCGAGCAATACCCTGAAGGCAAAACCAAGGCAGGAATACATGTGGGAGGATGAGCAGAAGCCCCAGGGGATACAGAGCCTGTACACTAAGTTGTCAGGAGGACCATGTCCAAATCCAGCTTCAGTTATAAATTTAGGGAATTTAGAGGTTGGTTTGGTTTAGGGTTGATTTTATTTTAGTGAATGACTGCATGCACCAGAAGTCGAGTGAACAGAATGCACTCTGGAGTTGCAAATGTGCGAACATGCCTTCAAAGAGCTGCTGCCCTTCAGGCTGTCTGCTCCCTGTCCATGATGGGACCACAGGTGACTTTTACAACTTGTCTGGTAACACACTGACCAACTTCATATCATTTCCTTCTGAGTGTGCTCAGGTTTATAGACCCATGATCTCTCAAGGGCTGTCCCCTGCTGCTCCCAAGACAGCCCATGTTTGTTGCCTGTATGAAAGGTGAACAGACATGAATATAACATGGAGATTTGGCCACATTCATATCTGTGGACACAAAGTACTTAAGTTTTTAGTGTAAAGGTCCTAAATTTGCTCTGGCATTAATTACATCCTTTTTTGTTTATGACTTGTTTTTCCTGATGTTTCCCATGCAGCTGTATCTCTAACCACCACTGAGATTCTAGCAGAACTTTAGGAGACTGTATAATTTTCTGACTCCCACACACATGTGTTTGCTTGGGCTGCATTAAATAAGATGTTTTGCACTTGCCGTATTTTGCAGGAAGCCAGTGTGGCAAAGTTGCAACTTCTGAATAGTTCTGAATTGAAAATACAAGGAAAAGAATAATCCTAGACCTTTATTTCCAAAAAATAAATTATATAGTTATATACATTACTCAGTTGGTGATTAAAATGCTTATTTCTAATTATTAAATAATTAAAAATTTAAATTCTTTGAATATTTTAATTAAATCCACCATGATAAATAATACCAAATTCATTAAGATAAAAGTGATAGGTTGGGATGAAAACAGGCATCCTAAAAAGCATTTGGCTTTGCTCACTGCCTGCTGCTGGTGGACTTCATCCCAGTACTTGCTCGGAACATGTTTCACAGCCATCAGGAAGCTGCCGTGCTGGTCCATCACAGCCAGGGTGTTCCTTCTTCCAGTATGGTGATGGGTTAGATGTACAGATTATGTTTGCCATTAGGATAAGGCAAATCTCAAAGCCCTAACAATTACTAAACACTCCATAAAACTTTCCTCCAAAGCTAAGATTTTTTAGCTATGTTTTTCCTACAAGCCTCAGGTCAAGTAATTGCCCTTTCATTGTTACTTAGTTACAATACTTCTCCCAATCCTAACCTATCACACAGCTTTGACATTATCCATGTTTAAGCAGATGTGATTCACTCCAGAGGTGGCTACTTTTCAGTAACTGGATAAAGTGGTCCCACCACATCATTTTGCAAAGTTTCTACAATTATTTGAGAGGAAGCATTCTAGTTAAATGTTATTATTATTATTAGTTGTTGTTGTTATCATCATTGTCAGCTACTAGGAGTGAATAATAATGTATTTATTCACATTTGGGGTAGAAAGAATCACACAAAGGAGTGCAGTAAAGGTTTTTGTCTACTTATTACTTGATGTGAATGGAATAATAGTTAATTATAGGCCTTGACTCAGCTTTTTGCCTTGACTCAGCTAGCACTAAATGTAACGAAAACAGTTTGGATGTATTTGTCTGAGTTCAGTAAACAAATTGTTTTGAACAGTTTTGAACCTATATTTCACATTCTGGCTTCATTTTCCTGGCAAGCTTTATTATTCTATTGTAGGACATCATTACACTGACTGTGTGAAGCACTCAGAGAAATGGTTTACAGGTGCATCTCACCTGTTGCTCATTCTGACAAGATTCATACCATTAAAAGAATGACTGTAAAATACTTTACATGGAAAACTGCTACCTGATTATCTAAACATGGTGCTTACAGTTAATTCCTAATAAAATCTGGATCAATCTTAGTTAACATAGCCTGTTCTCCAACAGTAGGGAAAAATCTGTCCTTTGTCCCTCTGAAGCATGCTGGCTGATGGCAGAAAAATATTTGCAGGTTCCCAAATACAAACCCCAGTGTTTAAGTGGATTCAAGGCCAATGAGGTTTTTACCCATCACAACACTCTACACTGCAGTATGCAACTTCTAAGTCCCTGGTCCTTAGTTGGGTGCCCAAGGTCCATGAGCTTGGGAGATGCCCAAGGGTGACGCATGCTGCCTTGCCTTGATCACTGGACAAGATGTGGAAGTCAGGATCCTGTCTGAAATCCCATGCTCTTCCCCACTTTTGAATAACTTCTTTAATAGGCTTTTGAATTTCTGTGCCATCACGAAGACTCATCCCTTTCCCCACCATCTGACTGCTGTCTTGATGGTGGGTGCCTAAACTATCTCTGTCAAAGGTGGAGTGGCTGTCACAACTCTAAATCACAGTCTTGATGGAAATTACCACTCCTTTTCTGTGAGAAGGGCTCACAGAAACCCCACACTGACTTCCTGGGAGATGAAGCCTCCCGACTAGAGTGTTTCACAGGAGGAATGAGCTCTGACCAAGCGGAGTGAGGCATTGAACTGTATCTCTCAAATCCCATTCAATCACTGCAGTAGCTTAGAAAAGGGGAGGACTCCAGCAGCTGTATTTCAAAAGAAACTGATAGCTGCCACTGTGTTTTATGAAAAATCCAATTTCAGAGCTGTTCAATAGGGATTTTCAGAGTGCTCAAACCAGTCCTGGAGAAAGATATATAGAGAAACATATTTGTGGGGGTCCCAACTAAACTGGTGACAACTGGATGTTGAGTAACTTGACTTTGTAAGACTGAAGAGCTCTTGGGTATGACTAGAATTCCAGCTGTCTGGGGAACTTTAGTACTGGCAACTGAAGTCAGAGTTTGGAAACCTCCTGAAGTAGACAGCAGAATCTCTGTTCTGGATGTAAGCACATAAATTCTACCTCTGCCAGATTTTAAGCACCTAACCTAAGTCCTTTTCAGAGTACAAAGACGTGACACGTATGCGGCTACCCTTCAATTTGTACTCCAAGTGGCTTTTTCATTCTTAATGCACAGCTCAGGAAACTTTTATACCTTAATTTATGCTCAAAGTATATTGAACAGCACTTTTACCTTGAGTTTTCCTTCCACCATTTCTTGCTGAACTAGCATTCAGTGGGCATTAAAACGCATGAGGGTTTTCTTAAACAAGACTGCGAAATAATAAATACCACAAAGGAACTCTGCAATCTCCAAATGATGTAAATGTTTTTTTCTTTTAATTACTATCCACATTTCTGTCCAGCTTCAGAATAATACAGGTGAAAAAGTAATTAATTAATACAGGAATGCAGTTTTATAACAGCACAAGGATTCTGTGTTCACCCACTGGTTTTGGGCACTAGCTGGCATGTTGCTAACAGGTTATTGCCATTGTTGTCACCTCATTAGAAAATTACTATTTAATTAACTTAGGAAGATATGGAACAATTTTGATATGAGAAATATTTGTACACATTGTCTGTTGGAATTAAAAGCTCCCATCCAGCAAAAAAATGCAGCAGCCTCTACAGCTGGTGGCTGTTGGCCCACAGAAACTAAACAGGCTCGCCAGTCTGTGCAGCTGCAGTCGCTGCCTTTGATTTGGAGGGGAAAGGGAAGCTGTGAGACTCAGTCTTGTCTGAGGCATCAGATGAAAAGAGTGATCCAGCAGTGGAATCAGTGCTCCCCTTGTAGGCACTGTAGCAAGTCCCCAAAAGACTTAATGTGCGGCCAGGGCCAGGTTATGAGCAGTCAAAGAAAAGTTTGGAAGGAAAGATGGCTCTGCTTCAACCCGGGCCTGATGCAGCCTCCCCTGAATCAGTAGGAGTCTTTTCCACTGATGTCAGTGGGCTTTGGATGGCCCCGCTGGGGTTTCTTGGCCCCAGAGCCCCAGCGCTGCCCTAAGCCTGATGCAGGGAGGGAGAGGCACATCAAGCTGCGCAAAAGGCTGGTCTGGGGCGGGGCAAAGGGTGGGGAGGATAAAGAGCACCAAGAGAAAGAGCTTCTGAAAAGCAACTGGTTTTTCTTGCTGTTGACACTGACTGAATGGTCTGAGGTTTGATTTAGATGCTTTTATGGATGAAAAGATCTTTGAACTGCAGTGTTGAAAAACAGCCTTAAATCTGCTAGCAAACACAAAACAGAAAAGAATCCCTGATTCCTAGGGTGATTTGTTATTCTGACTGGATACTTTTATTTAGGTTGATGCAAAACCAGGGGAAGAGTCAGATGACATTAAGCCTCCCTCCTGCAGAATGAGGAATTCACACCTACATGTGCCAGCACCTCCATGCACATCCATGGGGATTCTCCTAAGCAGGGGTAAACGTTTGTATCACCTCTGTCATCCCTCGGGCTCAGGAGCAGATACTCCAAACCTTCTGCACGTGTTTAATGTTGCTCATGCAAAGCCATGGATTCATGCCAACATCCTGCAAGTTTCTCCCACTGATGTTCCCACAGCTGCGGCTGTGGCAGCAGTGTCTGTCCTAACCTCAGGCTGAACCAGCCCTCTGCAGCAGCCAGCCAGATCCTACGTCTCCAGGTACTTCTGAGAGAGATGTCACTGCCCTTGCCAGCAAAAACAGAGCTCTCAGCTCTTCACTTGCCCTTCCCCAGCCCTGCCAAGCAGGTTATCACCTGCCAGGAACACCGCAGGAGGGCATTAGGGTCTCACTGAACGGCATGGGTGGTCTGTATTCTGTAAGGCTGTCTGCCCTGGGGGGATCTCTCTCCTGTCAGTTCGATGGACTGACAGGTAGGGACAGACAGCAAGCATCAATCACACCTTTAACAGCCTGAAATGCTGCCATTTCTCTTGTGGGAAGCAGCAGCCAAGCCGACAGGCTGTGCGGAGCTGTCAATGAGGCAAACGTCCTCAATGACAGAGCTGCTCCTGAGGGGATCTGCCACAGTCATTTGTGTTATCCTGAGCAACTGCTCCTATTCTTCCTCCTGGCATGAGGTGAACAAATATCAGAGCTGGAGGGATTAAGAATAATGGTTGTGTGGTCGGCGCAGATGCTTCTTAAGGCAGACACTGAAGTGCATAACACTGCTGTACACTGTGTGTCAAGGTATGAGGCAAGCAGATAAAATGCAGTGGTATTCCTTCAGCAAAGGACAGCCTTGTCCTGTTGGGGTGAGGTATGTATGCCTGCATTACATGCCTTTAACTGGCAGCAGCAATTAAAGGCCGTTTATGCATGTGAAGCAAGCAATGGAGATGAACATAAGCACCGAGATTCTTGAGAGGAAAATGATCCCGGCCTTGAGAATTGCAGCAGCGTTTTGTTGCCCAAGAGTCATCTAGTGAGTTAGGAATAAGGTCAGCACTTTGAAGCATTTCAAAGGTGGAAATAATGTAGCTTCAAGTCCTTTCCCTGCCAGGAGCAATGGTGGAATACCTGAAAAGAAAGACAAATACATGAGAAAGCAAAGGAAAAAGCAGCAAATAAGCAAAGTGTTTCATTAAAATCTCACTCTGTGTCAGTCTTATGTTTTCCTGCAGTTGATTCAGAACTGGCTGCTTCTAGGTCTGAAATAATCCCACAAGCCTGTTGTAAGGAGCACAGTTGGACTTCATTGACTAGTGACTCTGTTGCTGTGTGTGGCTCCATAGGAAGAAATTAGGACAGGTCTCTATCTGGCAGGGTACGATGAGGTGTTGTATAACACAGAATGACTTAGGCCAGGGCCTTCATAAGAAAATGCCACATAGTCATACAGTTTTACATTTGCCTTTCCATTTACATTTTCCTATGTTTACGCATTGGTCTCACTGCCAGTAATTTTAATTTATCTTTGTTAAGATTTGGACAACCTACTTTGGTGCTAAAATCCAAGAATCTGATTTTAAAACCTACTGGCCATTGCAGCTTAACCCTAGAGACATCTACATCCATTTTAGACCCCAGAGCTCCCAAGAGCAAACACATGCTGTTCTCAGAAATGTTTGGACATTTAAAGGAGCAAGAATCGGAGCACAAAGCCATCATCTTGTGCTTGCATGCAGCAGCCAGGAGGCAACCAGAGCATGATTGGGCTCCCTGACCCATGAGCCTGTGGCAGTCCGCTCAGAGCCAAGTGTCATTGGCAGGGTTGCTGTATCCCTGCTCCATATACTTTGCTCCCCACGGGTTATTCCATGCTCTGAAGGAGGCTTGTGGGACACATCCGTACTAGCACATCATGCCAGGACAGAACATGGCTGTGCCTCCTGCAGTTGTCTGAACTATTTTCTTGGCAGGTTTCTCCCCAGCAAGATTCAGGCCTGATCCCACCTGCTATGGCCAATCAAGGTCTGATCAAGATCTGAGCCACTATGTTCATGTCTGCTCATCCTTTACACAACAGCCGCTTCTGTCATCTCTGGACACAGATGTGCAGTAGTTGAATCCTTACAGCCCATCCAGTCTGAACCCTTGCAGCCCTGCTCTCAGGAAATGTAAGGAGAGTTACACTGTTGAATGCTGATGAAATTTCAGGTACTGCTTTGCTCTCCCCCCTCCATGCTACCTACATTCTGGCATTTCACTAATTTGAATTGCTGATCTATTTAAAATGTAAATTGCTGATCTATTTAAAAGGCTACAGGAGGAGCACAGTTTACATGGAGATCCAGCTGGGATGGAGGGTCAACATTCAAGTTCAGTGTTTTCTTTCTAAATAACTTGGCTGCTAGAACAACACCTCAAGGATTTGAATTTAGTAGATCAAATTTTCTTCTCAGTACATCCCCACTGACACCACTTAGGTCAATGGACCAGCTTGTGATCTCAGTTAAATCAGCATGTATTGGGAGTAGCATTACAGAGACTAGTGGAACTATTCCAGATTTATATTGGTGCTAATGAGACTAAAATCTGGTCCAGTGTACTTACAGAGATAGAACTGAGAGAAAAGCATTCATTTCAACCTTCAAGTAAAATACACTGGCCTGCAGAATTTTTAAAGTCTTTAAACACAGGTCTGTGTGTAACAGAATAAACAGAATGAACACTAAAACAATAACAGATTAAAACTTATCAACTATAATATTTAATATTTAATCAACCTATACCAAAACTAGAAAGTTATTTAATTAACTAGTAAACTATTCAATTAACCTATACCCAAACTAGTAAAACCCAGGAGTGTTCCGGGGTAGGTGCAAAAAAATATTGGTCATATCAGGTAAATTACATGAATGCTCAAGGAATGAGTTAGCAATTATTTTTAAAATATTCTAGTTTAACACAGTATTTTGAGATAAGAATAATTCAATATACCAGCTTTGCAAAGACTGGGTTACAATACCACTGTTAGTGGCACCAATTTCCCGCTTACTTTATTCATGTTTTATTAATCACTCATATGATTTTTGTACTTCTAGTCCCAAATACTTGCCAATTCTTTTCTTTTTATTCTTTCCACCTCTGCTTCTTTGTGATTTGTCAGCTTTTCAGACAATATTTCAGAAAGCAAAGGGGTTTTTTATTATAAGCATGGAGTACATTGTGAAAGGTTTATAGTTGATATGAGAAACATTATCAAAATCAGAAAAGATTGGTTCAAGTTCTTCTTGAATGGTTATTCAAGATGAAAGAGTCCTTCCCCTTTTTAGCTCATTGGAAACAGCTGAATTCTTCCCATTTAGATAATTAAAAGTGATTACCAGAACTCTGATAGCCAAGCTCCTAGCCTTAATATATGTGCAGTACAGTTGTAGAAACCAGTATGCCATCAAAAACAGAAGTATGGACTGGAGAGCAACCAGAGCAGCTCCAGGTCCTTTAGCATTAGCAAAGCTTGAGAGGCCCTGCTCATTTGGGCAGGGGGACAGAAACCTCTACAAATTGCCTTCCACCAAATTGGCTCCTTTTTCCACATGTGCAAAATGATGGTCTGGAAGTGTGAGACAACGGCTGCAAAGATTTTTCGTAAAATGGAAAACAAAGGAAGAGAGATATATAGCAAACATACATGTATCTAAGCTGTCCTGTCCTTTTCCTTTCAAATCAGATGAGAACAGGGAAAAGAGGAGACAGGCAAGGAAGGTGGGAGAGATTAGGGCACATAAATAGGGGAAAGATAAAGAAAGGGTTTAATGCCTTAGGGATCCCTCTGAAGGAGGTTATTCCCTGTCTCCCAGATCTGGGAGTCCCATTTCTTTGATTTTGCTGATTAGTTTTTCTTTTTCTTTCTTTTTGTAGTTTTTTTTTTTTTTTTTTTTTTTTTTTTTTACAGTTATATCTACATGGACTGGGATTCAGTATAGAAGAATGTATATACACATGCTGGAGGCTCAGCTGTGTAAACCACTGCAGTTTTTGTGGGAATCAGTGGAGCTGTGCCGATTTACATGACAACAGGATCACACCTTTCTACCTGGTATTTAAACTGAAATAGCAAACTGGTATAACTTGTACAAGGTTTGAATTTCTGTTTCTGATATGGACTAGGGAAAAAAAGCAGACAGAGATCTTTATTATCATTTCTATTAGGAATATGATCTCCAAACTTGATAGCATGTGACTGTGCATAAAATTAACTAGATGTGTCTGTTAGCAGATCTGGCTGAAGTTGTGTGTGATTATATTCTGCATGCATATTTGTTTTCAGTCATATTTACAGGGGTGCCTCTATCCTGATGCTTCAGTTAACTGTTACTTTGAGGAAATAAACAGAGGTGAGGGTCCAGTCACCTTCAGCTGTTGGAAGTTAATAAGGTGTTAATGAAACATTGGCAAATAGCAGCAGTTTAGCACTTGGTTGACACTTGATTTTTAAAAGAGACAGAGTGTAAATAAGCTGTGTTTGCAGTGAAAATTAAAAAGTGGGAGGTGGGGGAACAAATAACACTCTCACAGCTTATTGGTTTTAAGCAGGAAACACTTGATAGAAAACATCAGGGAAAGTAACTCGCATGCTGCAGTCACTGGCAGCAAGCAGTACATGATGGCAAAGAGGTCTGTTTTCATACAGGCCTTTTTAAGACACTCTTCTAATACAAGGTGAGCCAATGCACATAGCCAGTGTAAAAGGACACTTGGCACCCCTGCCTCCAACCCCTGGAAGTGCTCTGTGGGAACATCTGGCCCGCTTCAGACCATAAATGATATGAATCCTTGTGATTGTTTACGAGGGATGGTCAATCCCTTTCTGCAGGGCACCTGTCAAGAAAGCTGTCAAGAAGCATGAGCTCTGATGGTCCCGCTGCATTAAGGACAACGATCTACACTTTAAGAAATAGTAGCACTTTGAATATTTATTAATTTCTGTGTCCTGTAGCAGGCCTGTGGAAATGATCTCTAGAATGCAGAAAGCAGTAATTTAGGCTTTATATGTATCTGACAGCTCTGTATAATGTAATACAGCATCATTCTGAGTGCATCTTTCCTTTTTTCACCACTCATAGTATAGAAGTGGGTCCTGGAGCTGGGATAGCCAAGCTATGCCTGGTATCCTGCTTCTAGCTCAGAAAGAAGAGGAGGAGGATGGTGATGGAGCAGGAGCTTTCTTGGCATGGAAGTGGATTTAAATAAAGGTAGCTTAGCAAGCTAGCACTTCAGAGAAATCTGGGAAGAGCACTAGCAGCTTTGTTTCAGACTGGCTTCTTGAAATAAGGATCACTGACATTGACAGCTCGAATAGATCTAGGCTCAATAGAAAGATATACATTTGTAACTGATGCACTGAAGAGTTTCTGTTTATGCACCGTATCCAGAAAGATTCCCTGATAAAATGTTCTACAGCAGAAAAGCTAATGCCAAAGTACCTGGGGGCGTCACTTTTTCTGCAGTTAAAGACATGGTTTGTTTTGCAGGTAAGTGCTGCATGAGTGACATTTCCTTGCCTGGCTGGAGAGATTGGTGGGTTCTTGCAGATTATCATCCACGTCTGAAATTACTTTAGTAGTGTGGAGTTGTTGTAGTAACTTGGGTTACTTTATTTATTTTTTCCCCAATTCTCATGTGTCACATTCATTCACAGCAGCCCTTACTATAGTGTACCTTACCAGCATCAGGCAGCTCCTTTGGCACACATACTGTATAATAATGTCTCACAGTACATTGCAATTGCAAATTAGAGTTAGCTTTAATTTTAAACGTAAAAATTTCATTTTCTTGAGGTAAGGATTGTCAAAGGAATAAACCTGTGGGTGTAATATACCCATGGGTATTAGCAATTCTGAAGTGTTGAACAAATGAAAGATGCAAAGCCTATGTTTTTGTGTAAGGTAAATAATACTACATGTAAATATTAAAGTATTGAACATAAAACACTCCATGCAAAAATATAGACTTTGTTTGCTTGATTCTCCCTGATGTGTTACAAAAGCTTTAACCCAAGGGGAACTGTAAGTGCAGTTCTTAAAATGAATTCAAGTGTTGTATGTTGTCTATAAATTTCACTATTGAATTACTGTCTCATTTTCAGTTTGAGGCAGTGTATTGTTTTGTTTATGAAGAATGCAGCGTAGGGGGTATCTTTCTGGCATCAACACACTGTGAGATAAACATCTTGCAATATGTTTGAAAGAATCTGCACATTTACACTTTCCAAATGAGACAGAATCCCACATTCTTCAATGTACTTCCCAATAGCACTGGAGTTTGGCTGCATTTGGAATGTTGGGCAACACGTAGTGGGTGTCCCAAGTTGACTGTGAGGTGACTTGGGCCCAGCAACTCACACACTGGTGACTTGGGGTCAGGATTTCCCCTGGTCAGGCTGGCAAAGAACATTAAGAGCTCTTTTTCTGCCTTTGTAATATATGGTCCATTTCCTAGGATAATCCATTTTTTCACTAGCTGCTATTATGAGGACATAAGACACCAGGAGGTGCACTTTGACCTCTCCTGTTCTCTTCTGTCATACACAGACTATTTGAAGCTTTTGTCCTTTTGTACTAAAGGTCCAGTTTTGTTGTAGGATGTCAAGGCTCCCTTTGTAAAGGGGCACAGAGCATAATTCCTATGATGCTTTTGTCACAACAGTGTATTTGTTTTAATGACAACTAAGCCACCTTTAGCAAAAGCAATTGACCCTTGGTGATGGACTTTCTTGCCACTAGAACATGGAACATTTGTTTTGACACTATTGCAATAATACCAGTACTGCCATTTTCTCTTAAGTATAGTGTTCTGACTATGTATCCAAAATTTGTGAATGCAAAAAATGCATGTTCTTTAGTTAGAATATAGAAATCTGAGTGAATAATTTTTTGCAAATAGAATTTTCATCCTCTTTCTTCTTGTTTAGCTTTCAAAATAAAGAATACAAGGTCTGTTTTCTTCAGATCTAGGTCAGTGCAGCGGAAGATTGTGTAACTACTTATAAAAGGAGTCATCTAAGGTTATGAATCAAGAAGTGAGAGAAGATAAAGCAAAAACGCTATCCTTTATGGTGTAGTAGAAAGTAACAAGGTGGCTGAGATGAATACAAAGAATGAAGAGTGCTAATATTTCTGGAAAGAAATTATTTTCTCTTGGGTATTTTAAAGGAACCGAAAAGTAATAGGAGTTCAACGCCTGAGGAAGCCCTATGATTGTACTGTGAGTTGCTCTTTGCTCATAAGGATTGAAACTCTGCAAATCACCAATCTGCATTAGTCAGGAGCTGAAAAATTGCTGCACAGACTTCTGTTTGGCAGCAGATCTTGGGTAAGATTATTCCAAGTGTAGCTTCTCCTTAACCTATGCAGACAATATTTTCCTAGGCTGGTTTAGAAGTTCAGGGCAGGATTCAGTCTAAGACATGCATATTAGGGTACCTAAATGTAAATGCCTTAATCTAAAACAAACCTATACTTCATGTCTATTCCAGACTAATGTTTCATTTCCATTTATGCTCACTGAACAGCAATAGTCCTCTCCAGAGTAACTGACATCCCAGGGGATAAACAAACCTCAGGGATGATCAGGTGGCTAATTTGGATTAGACACCTAAGTAAATTTGATTAAGGTGATTTCTACCTCTAGCCTTTAACATTCACTTTCAGCTATTCCAGATTGCTCTCAGTCCTTTGGGGGAGCATCTTGGAAAAAAAGGTTGTCCTTTGTTGGCACACACGTTTTCATACCACGAGGGCGCTGATGTTTTATAGAAGAATGTGATGGGCAGGATGGCACACTGTCCTGGGGACAGATTTCAGCCTGTAAGCAATAGTGTGCTGGACATGCCAGAATTTCATCTTCTGGGCTGGGTAGCTTTGGGGGAACTTATGCCCTCACTTTGCTGAACTGCCATTAGCTGGTTTGCAGTGTGCAATAGAGAGTGGTAGTTTTCCATGCTCTGAACAGTAGTATCTAGAATGTACTGTTTATTTTGCTGCACTTTTATACTCTGTGGAATTAGTTTTTGAGCAGTCTTAGGTTGGAGTGTTTGTACATCAAGATCCCTGTTAGCTCTGGTGCACGGATTGCAAATGTAGCTCACATTCAGGTTGCAAAGTGCCAATGATTGATTATAGGCTGCTAACCTTCTTGGGTAGCTTGGTTTGGGCTTATAAATGTCTTGTACAGACCCAGCCTGCCCATGCATAAATAATCATCGCAAATGAGCAGAAGAAGGAAGGCAGATCTGGATAAATAGTCCAAGTTCCTAAACTGACAGTGAAGCAAAGGATGTTGAGACCTTTCTCCTGTATGTAGCAATACCTTGAGATTTCTCCCACTGTGGCTGGTTTGAAGTTTACACAGGTGATTTTCCAATGGATAAGTGTTACAGTGCTCTGATCCCAAGCAGCTAGGCCACTCAAGTTGGAAGCTCTGTTTAACTGCATTCTCCATGTCGAGATCAATAGTCATTCTGTTATGAAGCAACAAGCATGACTGTGCACAAAGGGTCAAATCCTTTCTAATTAGGTGATCTCATGATGATTATTTTCCTGGGATACAAAAAAGAAAAATTAACCTATGCATGGTTTGCCTCCAAGCACTCTTCAAGGGTTTCATTTAATTTGTCAATGATACAGAAAGAGAAGTAATTTCTTAGTAGATATTTATCTGGAGGAAAGAAGGGGGTAAATAGTTACCCAGGCCTGCGAAGCGCAGGTGTTCATTAAGTATACCCTGACATAAAGCTCTTCCTTTTTCCTTTTGTCTCTTCTGTTTGTTTGCTCTCTCTTGTTTTATTCAGGAGCAGCCAAGTGTTACCCAGCAAGGATATCCACCTGTGTACGCTGGGGTAGGTATGTCAGAAGTGTTCCTGGCAGTTCATTAAAATAAATCCAGCTACCAAGCAACTTTTGTTTGCTTTTGAGTATTCTCTTAAGAAAATCTGAAGCCAATAATTTATTGCATCAAGAGATGACTTTTTTTTTTTCATAGACTTGTCTTTTATATCACTTTGAAAAGAACTTGTTGTGCTCTTTTAGAAGTGACAGTTAGAATTTTATCTATAATTACAGCAAGACCATAGTTCCTTAACAGGTTGCAACTAAAGCCTTTAAAACAAAAACAAACAATGAACCAAACCAAAACCCCCCAAAACTTCATAAAGCTTGAAACTCTATTCTGCAGTTTGCATTATCAACTTGCTATTAGTTCAAAACACTGGTCATGTAAAAGTCTTTTACACTTTCACTTTTTTCTCAGTGTGACTGGTTGTGTTTATCTGGGACAAATTTTTTACACTTATACCTCTTAAATCACTGGGAAACATTACAGCAAAAGCATGTTTTAAGTTTGAATATAGAGACATATTCCAAAACACTTGCACTTTACATTTTTGTGCCATGTTTCTAGGAGTTGGTTTCAGAGCTTCCTTCTCTTCCCTTCAAATATTTGACTTCCAAATTCCAAAATCCTTCATGATGGTCACAGACATTTACAGTATGTCTTAACACGTAGAAGTGCAGCTACCTTGGTGGTTTCTGAATTGAAAGCCGTTATTAATATGGCAATGGCTTAACTTGTTGTCTTCTTTGAAAGTTAGAACCAAGGCACTGTCCTAATGCAGTTAGATTGGTTAGATATGAGTAGAGCACACAGAAACTCCAGCCTTTTATTGCCTTTCTCTTGGTTAAAACTATAATTCCTGTATTTCTATGCAATCCAAAGTATATTTTAGGATTCCTGATAGATGTATGAATATTTACCAAAAGGAATTTGATATTTTAAAAATCAAAGATACTGTGTAATTTAAAAAAAATCATTTTCCTGTTTTATGGACATTTTTGTCATGTGAAATACAGTCATAAATTCCAAACAGTTTAAACTGAAAGCTCAAAGTGTTTCTTTGCCATGTTCAAGTTTGCAAAAAGGTGTTATTCAGGGATTGAATGACCTTAATTTTAAAGCTTTTTGTCATTTGGACAGACAAGAATAATGATTATTTTTTTAAATATAGATGGTTATGTCTATATTTCAATGGAAAATAATATTAGGAAACAGTAGGCATTAATACTCATTTGTGACTAACTCTGAGAGAAATTGTTCAAGATGGCCCTCAAAGGCAAGCAAAGAAGACCACAGAGATTGAGAGGGTGGCAGCAGTTAAGGTCTGGACATGATGGACTCTATCAAACACAACTTGGAGACAGGATTCTGCAAGGCCTGGGGATCCAGTGAGATCTAGCGGTGGACTTTGCCCTTCCAGCTGGAGAACCCTGGGCAATGACATCAAGTGGAAATCAACTGCTGATGCAGATGTAGTGTCTGAAGGGTTTCTCTGCTAAAGCCCTGACATAGTCCATATATGGCCGTATGGCCAGTTCATACCAAAAATTAGTCTTTGTCTGTATTATAGTGTTGCTCTTTTCTTCCTAATAATAGGTAACTTCTCTATGCTTACTTCATAATGGAAAGTTTAGTCAGCAAACAGATATTGGAAAATAATATTTGACATTCAGATATTCAAATAATTAATTTTCAGCATATGTTATATTCCAGTGGGGAGTAACAGGCTGGTGTGTTTGGAGATGAATGCATAAACCATTCAGAAACTGTTTGAAAATAATTAAGGAAATAAGATGCCTAGTGTATATAAAGTGGTCTTTTAATTATAATAGAAAATAAATTCTTCAGAAATCATTTGTAAGATAACTTATTTCTCAAGTGGGTTTTGGCAGGGTTTCAAATAATGTATCAAATAGTGATTGCATATAGTGTGAAGGTGTTACAGCTAACCCAGTGCATTACACAGGCCCAGCTACAGCAGCTCAGTTTCCATCCAAAGTTAATGGTGTCCTGAGAAGGAATTGTAAGAGTTCAACCTGCATTCAGGTACTTTTGTGTACAAGATGTTCTCATACTGCATCAGAAGTGGAGAAGCATACTGTTACACTGAACCCAGAAATCCTGTCCAAAGAGGGTTGATAGGAGGGTTGATAGGAAGCATTTCCTTTCCTTTACAGGAAGGTGGTGGCTACACTGTATAGGATATGATTTGTTAAGACCAGCTTTGATCTGAATCAAAAATGAGTATGTGAACTTTTCTGTTGAATTAGCCAAAGCATGCATTACAGAACTTAGACTTCATGGTTTTATGCTGGCTTTACTCTTCCTCTGATAAGAAAAAGAATATGGCTTTAAGGTTGTCAGAAACTTCTGAAATAATTTGGACTGGAAAAGTGAAGTAAAGAAATTGCATTAGCTGTTTGTATTATATGGCTACTGCAGTTTTTGCCCTGCCAGGATTTGCAGGAAAAGGTTTGTCCATGTTCTGTTTAGTGAGCTCTGATCTGCTGGAAAAGCTTATGCAGTCAGTAATGCTCATGCTGGTGGGGAGAAATGGTGCTGCTGTTTTCCTTACTCAGGGTGTCAGCAACTGAAGTATAAACCAAAGAGAAGAAAGTCTTGTGTTTAGCCTTTTCCTTGTTCATTTGCAGAGATATGACACTCTACCAGCAAATTCCCAGGAGACAGCAGTAAATTCTGGCCCAATGTTTCTCTGTCTGGGCTGCCTACTGAGCACAGGAGGCCCATGCTCTATATGTCTGTTTTCTTACCATGAATATTGCATTAATGCTCACAAAGAAGATAAGAGGAATTCAGAAAATGTCACCTTAGATTACAAGATGCTGATTAAGTGTTTTCACAGGAAGATGAAGGTGAAAAGGAAGATACTTTGGATTTGGTATGTGAGCTACCACTCCTGTGAGAAGGCACAAGATGGTTGTATATCATAATTGGGTGCCCATCATCTGGAAGGTAAACCCTACATATTAGAGAATTACAGAACAGCTGATGCTGGAAGACACCTCTGGAGATATATAGTCCACCCAGCCCTCAACTCCAATTTTGGGAATATTTTTACAGAGCAGGGACTGAGTCCCACCTAACAAAAACTTTATGCTTTTGAACCCTCTAAACATGTGATACTTTTGACAGTATGATCTTTGCATATAATACGTTGAAAGTAATTACACTAAAATTTCCCTCTTGAAATACATGTGATTCTTTTTAATTTTCTGTCTGGCTTAGAAACTAGCATAATATTTGCAGTTTCTGTAAACTGCTTCTGTAAACTTTACAAACAGCTTCTTTTCTTCGACTGTGAATCCCAAGCTGTATACAAAGCCAGGGGTATAGCCCACAGTTTGTATTAAGTAACATTTGATTAGGTGGTAATAACATTAATTGACACCTAGAATCAGTCAGCTGTAGATGATCTGAAGCGATAATGCACCAGAGCTTCTAACATTCTGTTTTAAGTCAAAATGCTCCCTCAGCCTGGGGAAAGATGCAGGTGTTTGGGATAAAAGAGTGTTTTGTAAATGAAGGACTTGAACACCGTGATTCCGCCTCATTACTCTTCTGCTGTTGCTTAATGTAAAATGATTACTCTATTACCACTTTCCTTGTGTGTTTCTAAAGTATTAGAAAATTAAACAGCAAACTTTAAAGATAAAAATCTGACCCAAATGTTTTGTTTTTTTTTTGAGGGGGGGAATCAAAGCAAAGACAAAAAAGGATATTGAGTAACTAGGAAATAATTTAGAAACATTCCTGATTCAAACTAGTGTGTCTATTACTAAAGGCTCTCATTATAAATAGCTAGTTCTTGATGATCTTGCTTGCCTTTATAATGATGAACCCCCCAAAACATTAGCCTTCCCTTAAAGATTGTTTCAGCTTTGTGGATTAAGGTCTTCATGTTGATAGAATATATGTATGCACCTGGCAAAACAAGTGTCTTAGTGAATGATAATTGTTCCCCAATTCCCACAAATCCTTTCATAAACTATAGCCTCATGCTTTTTTAGGGATCTTTCTTACATTTCATTAACAACTGAGCAATTGCTAAATTATATACTCAGGAATTAGACTAGCAAAGATTGTACTCAGCAATGCTGACTGGGGGAGTCCTAGTGCTCTAGTAATTTTGCACCCTTGAGAAAAGGAAAAAAACATGAGCAAAAAGCTATGAAAGCCTCTAAAACCAGTGAACGCTATGTATGACTATGTAGGATATAGGCCTAAAATACAACATGACTCCGTCATGAAATTACAGGTGTGCATTTCATGTCATTTAATGTCTTCATATCAAGTCATTTCATGTCTTCTCTGAAAACTTCTTTGTTCTGTATTTTTCAAGGACCAGGTCCACAAAGCTCAGAGTTGTTTCTGTGTCAGTGTGCATGCAGTTACAGAGCCAGAGCAATCCTGGCAATACTAGGGAGGTCTTCTGCAGCTAGAGACCATAGCATGTATTCTGTGCCCCAAGATCCTGTGTCTAGCTTCAGGCAGAGTATGGCATGGGATGGTCAGCTAGTAAAGCAGGGAATATGACTGTAGTGCCTCTAACTGTGTGGGAATGCAGTTTGCAGCTTGTGTTATACCAATGGACAAAGCTCCTATTATGAAGTGGAAGAGAGTTGTATGATCTCTGGGAATAAACACATTTTTCCTCCTTTAAACATATGCACTGTATTTGTCTGTGGTCAGAATGATTCTGCTGGATACTTCTGAGCAAGCCTTTGGTGTCTGGAGTTGTACCCAAGAGTAAAATTGGTTTTCTTTATTTTTAAGTAACCGGGAAGAGCAACCATAATTAATGAAAATACATAGAGTAGGTAAGGCTATGCACAGGACAAAGCAACATTTAGACACGTAGAGCAGTAATTCTTAAATTATGCTATTTGAATATCCATGCAGTTTCTATGAGCAAATCATTTGTATAAAACATGGAAGAGAAATGTGTAGCATAAACACAACAAAGATACGATTCTTTTCTTAAAGACTATTATTCAGTTTTCATAGCTTGTGATTCCCAAACAAAGAGAGGTTTTGTCAGACAGGGAACAATGTGCATTGCTGCAGGCATGAGAAAGGAAAGCTGCATTTGGAAAGTATTACAATCATAATGGGAGTAGATTACGAAGCAGATAATTAATGGTAGGGATATAGGATCTTCTCTTCTCACTGGGATTCAGTCGCACTCTGTTGGTGTAACTTATAGCCCTGAGGAATACTGTTTTTAGTTTCAAGGCTCTTTTCTAATCTCTAGGTCTCTTAGTGTTTTATTGCATTGGTCACAAAAGTTCAAGGAGGTCACTCCATAAGATATTCTCTCCAAGGGATTAAACTGACTCAGAGGAACAAAGTAATTTGGAAGAGTTCTTGCAGAAGCCTTCATCCACCTTTAAACTACAAAAAGGCCCATCTTCACTCCTGCAAGACCATTTCCAAAGTGCTTCGCTTTTCTCATTTGTATCAGTCTTCCTTCAGGAAGGTCAGAAAAGTGTAAATCTAACTTGACTTCGTATGTATATCTAAGCAATGTAAATGGCATATTAAACATATATATATGCTTAGAAGATTATTCTGAATGTGAAACTAATTGTTTATATTATTAATTATGAATATAGCTTTGCTTTTTCTTTTCTGTTAACATAATAATTTAATTAACATAATAATTAATTATGTTAAGTTAGATAATTTTCTCTCCTGACCTATCTTTTGTTACAAAAAATAAGATTTTAGATGGAGAAAACTAATCTATAGAGGATGATGCTTCCTCTATTTTTTTTTAAGTCATTCCAGTAGAATAGGGTGAATCAGAGGGTTGGTGTGAGATTTATTCCTAAAACTCTTTGAAAAGTGGTTTTGCATAATTTCTCACTTAAGAAAGCAACGCACACATTGGGAGCAGAGAAGTCATTCTTAAATTTTGGATCATTAAGCTGGCTGGTGAATTATATAAAAAATGAACAAGAAGCACAAGTTAGTATATTCTTTAGATTATCAGTACAGATTGTTGTTCACTTAGTGTTTGACCTGTAAATAGAAATCTTCCCATTTGTATGCTAAGCACATATATAAGAACAAGAGAGGACTTGCAAGTGGAACTCAGCATCACCTTGCAGTACCTCAAAGTTATGAGTCATCAAAACAGTAACTCAAAGTACCATCAAAGTGGTAAGCATAGTAGCCTTCATATAGCAATATGTAAATAATTAGAGGAAACCCATCTGTAATGCATTATGAACAAGTGTGTTCTGGATATTGGTCTAATAACATACGCATGCATATATTAATCTATTTAATATGTTGAGATATGCTGTGCTGTACATACTGCTGAAGTAAAGGAAAACTGGTTTTAAAGCATTTTAATTTGGGTTTTTTTTTCCTGTTTGAACTCAAGCATTCCTGCTTTTTTGTCTTAAATAAAAATACTGAATTTGGCGTTTATTGATTATATTTATGTGAAAAGAAGTAAGGCTTAAAGTAGTCCAATTGATATAGGTAAAAAAGGTTTTTATCTAGATACTCAATGCCTTTTGGTTAACATGCATGGATGCTGTCCATTCAATTAATGTACTTCAGTGTAGAGTTAAAAAAAAATTGGAAAAGTTTTATAATTGCTGAGGTCGCTGGAAGAAAAGATATGTATATTCATGAAGTGGGCACTCTAGTTTTACGTTTTCATAATATAAGCCCTAGAACATCACCAAAAGACAGCTTTGCTTAGAGAAAAATGCTGACTATATTCTTTAATAGGAAAATAGAAAATATTGATTTTATAGTAAAATTATATATGCAGGCTTATTTAAGATTGAATAATGTTTAATTCATATCTGTTTCTATTTATTTTGCAGGTTTTGTGCAGTTAAATATTACTGAAAAATATAGTTTTACAGAGTCAAGCTTTCAACTTGTGATATGATAAGGTTAGATAATGTCGAAATATATAGGTAGTACCTTAATATGCATCCCACTTGTGCTTTATGATTAGCAGATAGATATAGTTTTGCTGAGTCCTCAGAGAGTGTTTAGCAATGCTAATAGATCTTTTTCTTTTTTGAAACAAAATAATTGTAAAATTTTGAATTTCAGATTTCTTTGGCATACACCTTGTGTTGGGTTTTCTTTTTTTGTGTGAAAACAAGACTTTATTTTGATAATCAGAAAGACAGAAAATCTCTAGTATTATGATGGAAATTCTACATAGCAGGCCTTTATTTAGGAGAGAGCAGCTCCTGTTCCAGTGCTTCCATGGACGAAGGTCAATAAAGAGGGAAGGGAGATGGGAAGAGAGACAGGTTTAAGCATCATGTCGTATATGGGAAAATGATTTAGAAGATAAATTGATCAGTTCAAAGTTACTGAGGGAAAGTTTAATATAGCCAAGAAGTAAGTCACATGTCTGGTCCCAAGTGCTATTACAGGTTCTTAACCACAAGACTAGTCTTCCTTCTTCAATTGCAAATTAATAATAGCATTCTGAAACTATAATTTCACTCAGCTTTGTTTCCTGTTGTGCTGGCTGGTGCTTTTCCATGTATCTGGTATCTTACCTCTGATTTTTCATTAATTTGTTGGCATTTGATTAGCCAGTAGCCTCCTGAACAACAGGGAATTTTCTATTTGAGCAAGCTGAGGTGAGAATTGAGTCTAACATAAGTCATTTGAATGCAGCTGAGCTGGAGATTCAAGGTGTTAAGTACTTACTGAAGACTGTTCTTATAAATCAGATCAGTATGTCTATATGCAACTATGTAATCTGAATTAATACACTTGTGCATGTTACGTATTTTAATAGAGGTGGACAAAGGAGGTACAGTAATGAACTAAGTGACTCAATAAAAACCTAATGTCAATGGGATAAGAATATCTGCATATTTACCTACAGTGTAGCTAGACTGCTGTGTTTTCTCTTTGCACGTTTGCCTACCCTGAATATGAAATAGAGAAATGAGGTAATGTGGGACATTCGTTTTGTTGCTGTGCTTCCACTTCTGTTCAGCAACTGTAATCTTGCTGCTCTCCCTCAGCCAAAATAGAGTTGTGGATGCCTTGCAACAAAATAAGTTTGATAAATGCTGTCCTGTTCCCTAAGGAAAGGGGTTTTTAAAGTTTTTTCTCTTCATATATAGTAGAGCAATTGCTCCAGCTCACTTCTGGCTAGTGTTGAAAAGGGCTTATTATGATCTGTCTTTTTTTATGTTTTGCACCCCCTGCAGTGCCCTTTTGCCACCTGAAATTTACTGCATGGCAGAAGAACACAGGCGCTGTAAATGTGAAACACAGAGTCTGCAACATTTTGGAATCAAAATACTTTAGCACAAAAGCTTCCTGTTTTTCTAGCATTATATGAATGAGGAGGGTCCATAAATTTGTAAAGCAAGTCATTAGCTTAAATGTCATATGCGCTGTACTTGTCATGCAAATTTAAAACCTGATTTACAGGCTTAAAATGTTATCAATTGAGCTAAAGTATTATGTAATACCTGAAGTAACTGCTCACCCTGCATTATTCAGAAGCACCTATTTATTAAAGAAAAACAAATTGAGCTCAATTTTTTGTGTGCGTGTTAAATTTAAAAAGGGGGGCAAACTGGCAACTAAACAACCATAGCTTGTAAAAATGATTTGTTACTATCGCAGGGAAGAGAGAGAAAAAAAGAATAGAGGAGGGGTGAGAGGTAAACATTGTACTGTGCAGATTGGTTGTGCTTTATTCTGGAGCAAACTTGTCCAAATGAATTATAAATGTGGTAACTCAATAATAAATGGGGAGCAGGAAGGTACAAGCAATAAAATTAGGTGAATACCTAGAGTGTTCTGTATTTCAGTGAAGTGGGGGGTGTAATGTGGTAATAGAAATCCTTTACCCACATACCCTGTTTTAATGAACATTGCTTTGTTATACCGCTGTAGTGAATGTTTCTCATTTCCAAGAAGTTAACAGGGTATGTCACTATGGGAAAAAGATATAGTTGTTAAATTGCAAAGTTGCCAGGGTGCCATTCTTGATATATACATAAACACACATACATATATATGTATGTAAAGCATAAAATTATTTAAATGTTTCTGAACCCATGCATACAACTCCATTTTTGCAATACTCATTTCATCTATTGCAGAGAAATTATGTTTAATTTGAATGAGACTGTGAATTTTGCAAAATGAGGAGATAATCGCATTTTACTTAAACTTATGGCATCTCTTTTTGTATTGTGCAGTTCCGGAACAGCTTCTTCATAATTAAAGTGTCAAAAAGGCACATTTGAATCAAGAATGATGAAATTCATTCAGGATGATTTGCTAAAGAATAATAACTTTAAACTTTCTCTCTTTAAACAGAATTGTTTAGGGCTCTCTCATCAAGTTGTCCAGGGTCAAAATGAACTTTTCTCTTACAATATTTTCTTTATTTCCATGTGCTTTTCAAATTATATACATTTCATGGATCAATTATTGGACACTGTTGTGACACTGTTCTATATTAATATTGGTAAATATTTTTTAAAACTTCACTGAGTCAGTAAGAAGATGTGACATGTTACACCTCTGGTACAAAGGGTATAATCAGTGGAAGTCCAAATTTTTGCAGTAATGTGGAGACTTCCAGGAATCCAAGTTGAGAAATGTGAATGTGCCACCATGTCAAACTTGACTCCACCGTATTTGGTTTATTAGTTTACTGCTGAGCACAGGATGGTACCTCTGGCCTTGATTCAGCAGTTTTTAAATAAATGGATAAGTGCTCTGCTGAATCAGGGCCAGATAAGTACAGTGTCTATCCAGGGCATGTTGGGTGAAAGAAAATGTTGACCACAGGGATTTAACTTCTTTTTCCTTGTAGGGGCATAAATCTGAAATAAATCAGAAGAACTATGTGCATCCAAAAACAATAGCAAGAAAGACGACCCAAAAAGTCTTACCTAAAAGTAACTTTGTGTGTTTAGAACAATAGTGCTTGTTCTGTGAGATGGAAAAGATTTGCTTGATCTTCATTATTTTCCTGGCTTTTCTGTTTTTCTTAATTACTCACTAGGGTCATCTATAATAAGGGTGGGATTTGCTACACCTTAATGGCTATCTGAAAACTGTCTAGTCTGAGCTTCTTTATGTGAAAAGAGACAGGCTCTCTCTAGGAGCTGATTTATCCCCTCCTAGGGTATGTGTGGTGAACTGACTCCAGAGATGCCACTGCATGGAGGAAGCCTAGAGGACTCTCTCTGATCAGACAGAAGTTAGGTGAGACGAAGATAGTGCTACCTGACTATATATATATATGTATATATATATAAAAGCTTATTACATAGGTGTCTGTTTTGTCTCCTGCCCAGCAGAATTAAGACATGGAATGAAGGGAAGAAATTAAGTTTGCTATTTACCTCTGTGCCTGCGTGAAGCAGGTGTCTGAATGTGAGCCAAATAGCCAGCCCTTAGATCCAACTTAATTTTGGAGGATGACTGCTGTAGAAAAAGCTTCCAGTGTTCCTTGCATTGACCTAGTTTTCAGTGTTGTCTAGTGACTCTGTGCTAATGTGACCCAGTGTTTCTTTGCTGTTCACTGCCTGGTGCATTTAGATGTTTTCCTTTTTGTTTACCACTGGTGTCTATATTTGCCAGGTACCTAATCCTGCAAAGTGCTGAGTCCAACCCGGGAAGTATGGGCTATTTTCTTTACTCATCTAGCAGGAGTCAGGCTGCCCCCTTTCTCCAAAGATTAGACTGGATAAGAGACAGGTAACTGTAAAAAGCATTGTAGCTGATTTTAAGATTGTATCCCAGCAAAGGTCAAGCATAATGGTGCAGTGAAAATAAAGCTTTTTGAGTCATTTATTCCTTTAAAAAAGTTTGTATCATCCATGCAGCTGCAAGGCCATCATGCTTTCATTAAAAGTCACATCTGTGCTGAATTAAAACAGGAGCCTTTTCCAGCCAAGGAGTATTTGTCAGATTGAAAGTTTTTCTCTTAGCTCCTGAAGCTTTTTTCCAAAATCCATGGGCTAAGACAGAGAGCAGACCTTGTCACAAGCTGGTACTGAGGTTTAAGTACATTCCAGCTGTGTTATTCACCGTCTGGCTCCAATTTGGAGGTACATCTCCCTTGTGTTCACTTTATTGACCTACATATGACTGGCTCTTTTGTTTAATGTGGAAATGAAAAAGTGGATGCTGGACCCAAGAAAAGTAGTCTGAAAACATCTTTTTCCAGATTTTCTGTTCCTTGTGGCACATTAACCACTTGCATGGAAAATTTGGTGGATAAAATATCTTTTAAAAAATGCTTTTTGAGAATAGGCATTTCTAGCTTTATGTGAAAAGATTCAAGTAATCATGAAACCTTAGTTCTCTCTTCTCCCCTAACTTTTGAGCCCATTTACCAATTTCTATCAAACTCAACCCATGAAAATCAGATAGAATAAGATAACCAAAATTGGTACCTCTACTGAGAGTGCAGCTGGAACATGAGCACAGTGCCTGTGCGCTGTGTAGCTGACCAGCAAAATAACAGATGTATATTCGTCAACAAATTGCTGGATGCCTATTTCACAAAAAGCCACCGCATAAGCTACTTCTGGTTCATCTTTCTGGTAGGTGTGGGACCTAGAAATAAGTGGGAGGATTTGAACAAGGAACTGGAGGTATTATGGGAAGATCTGTGGTGGATATGCGTGTAACTGTGGCTTGTTGGGTATGTATGTTTGGGACAGAAGGTTTTGCTACTTCTGCTGCTCACAGGCCAGCTGACGTAGAGAAATGCTTCCTTCAAAAGGGTGGAAAGCTTCAACATATGTCTTTGCTGTCTTTTCAGTATGACCACTGCAATTAGAAAAGCACAAGCAGCTGTCTGTATGACAACTGTAAGTGGAGAGCCCAATGGAGATGGGTTTCTAAAGCACTGCAAATTATCTTCATTAGTTTAATGATTTTTTTTATTTGAATGCAGGAACAGCAAAGCTGTAAGAAGCAAATAGGAAGAAAAGGATGGGTGTGCCTTTACAAACACAAGTGATAAGAAAAAGTGAAGTGGGACCAAAAGGGTAAGCTACTGTTCATACCACTGTGCTGCCCAGGAATATCGGG
The DNA here is from genome assembly GCA_009867235.2 of Psittacus erithacus. Taxonomy (NCBI): domain Eukaryota; kingdom Metazoa; phylum Chordata; class Aves; order Psittaciformes; family Psittacidae; genus Psittacus; species Psittacus erithacus. The sequence goes on from WYDI02006495.1 coordinate 60,232, forward strand.
TATTATCCAGGACTCCTTGAACTAAACTGTGTATGAATGAGAGAAAAGTCCTTACCTTCAGGGACCTTAGTCTACTTTTTCTGGGTAAAAGAAACAATCTTCCGCAATTATTTAGGCTTCTTACACCCAGCATACTAATATATTTGTATAAATCATCTATCTATCTATTTATCTATCATCTGTCTGTCTGTCCATCCATCCATCCATCCATGTGCATATATAAAAAATCTGAGTACTTCTTCAATTCTTTAAAAAAGAGCAACAAGCAAAGAGAGCAGTTTTTATTTTAGAAGCAATAGCATTTCAACTAATTTTTTCCCTTCTACACTGACATCCCACATTGTTGATATCAAGACCTTCTCCAGTTACAGAGTTATAATATCTTATTTTTCCCAGTAAGGACTGTCATCTCCAAGGAAAAGTTGTACCAAAGTTTCCTTCAGGTTTTTGGCTGAGATGCTTCATGAGGGAAATATTTTGTTTGAAGAGGGTATTTGGATGTATTACAAACAGTGCAAAGAGCTTCCCTCCACTGCGGAGGAGAAGGGGAAATCACCTCCAACTCTTTTTTTCATGAGAAGTGGCAGATTTTCAGGATGTGTTTAACAGCTCTTTGCTGGATCTCGTATCCTGAGGAGAAGTTCTGGCTCTGCAGAAGCTCACATCAATGCTCCTGCCAGCTCCTGCAACGCAGAGCAGAGACAGGACTTGTGCAAGCAGGGAGAGGCTCATTTCTTCCTTGGTGCTCTGGAGTGGGGTTTTGGGGGGGTTCTCTCTGCAGCCTGCATCATGTCAGGTCTCTGAGATCATACAGCCACAGCTCTCCCTTCCTCTGTGTTATGGAATAAATATCTTGTTTCCATTACATATTTTTGTGGAAATAAATTTGAGGAAAATAGCCCTGAACATAAGCTTTGATTTAGGTGTTCCCTCAGGTTGATTGCTTAACCTTCTCCTTCCTGCAATTATTTAAAAGGAAAAGAGGGTGGAGATAAATGTGAAGGAAAGTAATATTTTTCTAAGCAAAACCAAGGGAATTGAAAAACATGTTGTTAAAAGAGACTTTCTGACACAGCCCAAGCTGTCTGCAGTCTTGAACTTTCCCTTACCCTATAAGGTTTCAGTGCCTCATATAGCTCAGGAGCAGAAGAGATTGACGGACTTTGCCTGTGTTTTCTCCAATAGATATTCTTGGGGTGATGGTAGCAATCTCTATTGAAGCACACTTTGATATTTCCAGGTTCCAGCAACTGAGAGTTTCTGAATTTCACTGTCAGGTGCAAACACTAAAGAGGATGAAGGGATTTCATTATTGGAGGGCTGCAATATTGTTTGGAACCCTCTGTCTCTGGAGGATGTCTGGGCTTGTGTTCCTCTTTCCTCTCAAATTAAAGGAAAAAGGGCTTCGGTGCTCTTCCCCGCTACCTGATTTTTGCCAGCTGAGAACAGGCACATAGAAAATTAAAGTAACACAAGTTAAATATTCTGACATCTGTAAACTCATAGCAGTGGAAATCTATGCTGAAAAGCTATTAACTCAGTGTCTCTCTTACCTTAATGTTTATTGGTTTATTTTAATTTTCAATATATTGTGCATTTTGTGACTCTTGACCAAGGAAGCAGTTGTTATTTACTTAACAAGAAACGTACTTTGTTTATGGCCATCTTTCTCCTTGTGCTTCTTATCACACAAGAGGTGGGGTGGTGGGGCAGGGGTATCACTATGATCGTTACTTCTCTGAAGATAAAATGCAGATGATCTTCTGAAGCTATTCATCATTACTCATTGCCTTGACTGATTAGCCATTGAAAACAGATGCAGGGTGGATGCTACCGTCTAGTGCAACATTAGGTGATGGAATAAATTGTATTGGTGAAGACTTGTGTGAAATGTCTTCCTCTCTGGCCAGTTTAACATGAGGGAAGCACTGGTGAAAAGCTCAATGCAGCTCTCCTTGTGGGTCTTCAAAAAAATAAGTCATTTCCCTATTTACACGCCTGGAAGGGACATGTCTGAGAAATTCAAGTGCACACATGTGGGATTAGATATAAAAATATCTTTATGTGGTTTTGGGACCACAAGTTCAGTGCCTGAAGGATCTGGAAGGTATAGATAGGGGATGCTGGCAGCCCTGGGGACAGGGACATGCTGAAGCTGGGCCAAGACATGGGTATGCAGGCGAGCCTGGCTCAGCAGGGACCATGGCAGTGCTGTGGGGAGCTGAAGAACAGCCCTGCTGCAATGTCACTGGGGCAAAGACTGATGTTTCTGGGGGACTGAAATGAGGTCCTGGCTGTGGGTAGGATGAGGGGAACCCCAGGGGTGGCTGAACAGGGACAGGAAAGTTCATTAGTGCCCAGGACACTGGCAGTGTTCTGGTTAGGTAACCAGGCGTTCAAGCAGAAAGCTCTATGAGCTTGAACCCCGACTTTCCCTTATGTGGGGACGTTGGTTCAGGTCTCTTTCCTCCGTCAAGTCACCAACTTCTAGACGGAACTTCATATATCAAAGACCACTGGTTGTCAGTTAAAACAGGTTGAAACTTACTTGGCAACAGAGGCAGACAGGTGCTTTTGGGGCAGAGGTTAGTTGCCTTCAGGTGCTGATAGTGCTTGGGCAGGGTTTATGAGATTGCTATTTTGAACAAAGGCATCTAGACTTATCTGACTGATAGCTTTGAGGTTTGAATCTGGCTACACAAGCACTTGGTTTTCAAAATAGTACATGTTTTCCCTGTATCTCCATGTACAGGCACAGATTCCTCTCCTCACAAAGAAATGCAATGATTCAGCCACTTGCTTTGTGGTTCTCCTTAGCTGTCACCTAGTAAAAATGGCCCTTGCTGTTTGTATGTATGTCGGATAGCTGTGTTGCGTGATCAGGGTTTACATTACTAGACAGTACTCAGGACACAGAGAGGTGATGTTCTCAGTACCTTTCCATATCTGTAGGCTGTACTTTACCACTATTTTTTGCTTAAGAATGCTTTTGACCCAGTTATTTTTCCTTGTGATGAATTCTTATCTCAAATTAATGCATAACAGTTTCCAGTAGCCTGCTTTAAAATAAAAAAACCCAACCTAACAACAAAGTAACTGCAATAATAATAATAAAAAACTCTCTTCTTACTAGGTTGCAATCTCAAACCAATCCACTTTGACTGCAGCCGTGGCAAATTGCTGTCTGAAAATGACTGCCCTATTCATCTGTTAATATTGTTAGAAAGAAAGCTACAACTGTACCTATCAGTGTAACTAAATTAGAGCAGGTTCACATAAGGCAGGCACACATAAAAATGTATTTATGAAACAGATGTATCCCTCAACAGGAAAATGACAGCAATTCTGATAAAATGCTTTTATTATTTACTTTCAACAAGTACCTATAGCTGCGGCTTGACTATTGTTGAATCATTTCAATAATCTTGTTATAGGGCTGGCAATAAAAGGAAAAGCACTTCAGCGCAGTGAAATGGCCTGGCTTCTGACATGTTCAGTAGCATGTCAGTGATATGGTGACATTTTTTTAAGCTGTCGGAACAAACAGCAGCATTGTTTATCTAGGCTGTGAACTGCTTCCGTGCACATCCCTTGCATGGAGGGCAGCCCTGCTGATAGGAGTAGATGGCAGCTATGCAAGGGAAGCCTCAGTTCTGCTGGGTACAGCAGTTGCACCCATGAATCTTATGGATAAACACAGCAGTGTCGAGGGTTACACTTCTAATTTAAAAAAGAATTTGCCCTTAAACTAAGTAAGCGCAATTATCTGAAGACTTCTGCTTATTAGATACCGTAAAGTTTATAGTTGGCGTGCAAGTTCCTCTAAAACCAGTGCCCAGAGCATCTCCTATTTCAAACCTAAAGATTTTGGACATGGATTGTGGACATTTTGCAAATTGGTGCAAAAGGAAATGGGTAGTTAACATTTTTGTATACGCTGTCTTTCCAGGTTTCCATAGATTTGGAAAGAGCTATGAGATGATAATTAACTGTATGCACAAAACATTGCAGTTGGCAAATTTAGAAGTATCTTTTGCTATCTATAGGAACACAGAAAAACAGACTCAGTGACTTGAATACAGCCATGTAAATGTTTGTGGCAAAGTAAGGAATATCTTTAGAGTATTTAATTTTAATCTGCTACAAAATAACATTGATTCCACTTCACAAATGTGGAACAACTTCTTTTTATTTGTTCTCAAACTTCCAGAGATATTCACATCTGAGCAGAGAATGATGCTCAGAGCATTTCAGAACAGGAGCTGCAAATGTCAAAAAATATTAAATAGTGGACAGGTTCTATGAGAAGTGATATGAAATGCAAGATCTAATGTCTCAAAACTGTACTGATTCTCTTGACAATTGTTTCAGGCGAATAGAAAAATTTATTCTTTAGCAGGATATGTTAAATTACAAGCTCTTGTTAGTAAGAGTTAAGGTTTCTGTAGCAGTATTGCTTTACTCTTGTATATATTGTTCTATACAGTGAAAACTTTATTGTAAAGTTTCTGAATGTTCAGTGTAAGAACATACTGTGACTGAAGTCTTAAACTTTTTAATCCTTAATATATTTTGGGAATCTTGCAGTGAAGTTAGCTACATGACTCTTGCATTTTATAATCGTTTAAACTTGCATTTTCTCTGTTATGTTAATATCTATTTTAATAACAATTTCTTTTTACAGTTCTAGTATCTATTGATTGAGAGACAAATAACTATATTTGAAAATTTCTGTTTAGAACTGACAACTTTCTGAAACTTTCTTCCCTTGCTCTGAAGCGCACTGTGATTAGATTCCACTCAAGGGAGAATAATTATTCTGAAAATTGGAAAGAAATACGATGCTCCTTTTCTTTTTGTTTTCATTACACACAGTGGAAAGTGAAAATGTGCCCCATATGTTAAAAATGTAAAATTTCAATCTCTGCTATTTCCAGAAAGAAGATAAATTGTTGAATTTTGAGCTGTAGCCTTCAGTGGGGGCCATGTACTTCAATAGCTTAATCAGAAGTTAATAATCATAAACATCTTAGGTAGTTGACTAAGCTCTTCCCACGCATGCTCAATGAGTTTCTGCCAAAATATTTCAAGGAAGCAAATGAAGTTGATTCTCTTTTGAGGGCTCCATTGCCTGGTTGCCCTGCTCAGCCTGAGAGCCCCAAAGGGGCTGGTTTGACTGGGGAAATTATCTCAGCAGAACAGACATAACACAGTGAAAAGACAGTAGCAGAAGGAAGGAGGGAAGCGAGAAATCGGGAATTTTATGGGGAAAGATTTTTTTTCCCCATAGGGAGTTTCCGTTTAGCAGGTGCTCAACTGATCCTGACTCAGCTTAGCTAAGGTTTCCATTTAGATCTTTTTTCCTAAAACAGATGTAAACTTCAATTCCACCTGACTGATAGTTCAAAATATCTTGAGTGCTATAAAGATGTTTTCTTTTAGTGACATGAAAATTGATTTCTGGTCAAACCAAATATTCTGAAATGTCTGTCCAAAGCCCATAAATGGAGAAACCAATGTTGTATCAGTGAAGGCTGGCAAGCATGGGGAAAAAAGGTTTATTCATTCTGCCTACAAGGGCTATGTAAACAAAAACAAAACATGCTTTCAGGAGAGAACACGAAGAACTGGCAAGGAAACAAAAGTGTAATGGAGAAGATTTCTAGGCCACCCAGCTGCCTAATTGCTGGCAGCATATCTGGATTTTTACAGCATGCCTCTCTAACACAGTCCTTTGGAAAACAAAATGCCATATTATTGCAAAATAGTTACAAATCTAAAGCATTTTGTATCTTGTAGACTTCAGCTTTTACCTACAGTGGGATTTTTAAGAGATCTGTACTGCACATTGAAGTAAATAGAGCAACCTACTGTTATCTTTTTGTAACATATTAAATTTTCATTAACCAAGGTGAGCGAACTAAAAATCTAGTTTAATTTTCCATCTCGATCTGGAGAACAGTGGTGGCATTATTCACATTTTGCTAGGGACAATAATGAAAACCTGGGGGTTTGTACAGTCTGTCACTTATAGTGTCCATACTGTATTATTGTGGAATGACTTAGCCATTCCCATGAGTATTCTCAGCAATATTTTACATCTGATTCTTTAACAGTAGTATTAAGACTTGATGGGAAGGAACTAGGCTTCTTTTGAACTCTGCTAGCAAACTGTGTTGAGATGAAAGATGAAAATTAAAACAAACAAACAACAACCAAACAACAAACAAACCAAACCCAACAAGCAAAAAAAACCCAAACAACCCGCTCCCCCTAAAAAAAACCCCAAAACCTGCAGAGACAATAAATAGGTTTTACTCAGTTTCCTGAAACTGTGGTCCTGCTTGCTTATAGGTGGAAAACATCTTTGCTTGTTCTAATAATGCATTCCTAATCATAAACATCTATATAAAATATAGCAGATGCATGTAATTATGGAAGTATTTAAGGCTTATTTAGGATTTCTTGGTTTGAAGCTCTGCAGTCTTTCTGGGTTTAGAAAACAATGTTGAAAATTCATTTCTTTATTAGGAAAAATCTTTTCTTTCCAGATCTGAACAAAACCCCATTACTTTATTTTTCCTGTAGTCACTGCTCTCCCATGATGCATCACTGATGCTGTTAATACTTTTTCTATGTATTAAACTTTGTTATCACAGTATTACTGGGGGAGTAATTGCAATCCATTTAGCACAAGCAAAAAAAAAAAAAAGGTGAGTGAGTTACTGCTGTCTCCAGTGACTGGTGTTAATTAACTCTGGCTTCATCTGCACTATAAAAATGAGCACTTTTTAAATGGTTGTGAAATAATCATGTGGCTCAACTATATTTATAAAATGTCCTTCCATTTTTAACCCAAGAAACCCTCCAGCAGTTTGGATGTCTTGCGGATCACGCCAGTTAAGAAAAAAAAAACTGTATTTGTCAAGTGTGTTACGTATTTACAAGGAAATATCAATAGCCTGTACCACAAACACAAGAGGATCAAATGTCTCTAGATTATCTGTGGGGTTTAAGTTGTCTTCTCTTATTTGTATCTTTAAGCCTGTCCCAGACAGCACTCTCTGCTCTAGATGGGCTTTTCTGCAGAGCCTCCCTGCAATCCTCATTTTGGCTCTAACCAAAGCTGCCTGCTCTGCCTCCAAGCATGTTCTTTCTCCCTCTCTCTCATTGTCATCCACTACTACACACAGGGGTCAGCAAAAAAGCTTTGGCATCCATCTAAGTTAGATTCTGGAGGGGATTTGCATGTTTCTGTGTTTTGCATTAGGGAGCTGTTTCAGTCATTACCTGTTTTCTCAAGCATGCTTCTTGCCTTCTCTCAAACATCTGAACATTAGGTCAGTAGTTACGTATGTCAATCTCAACAATGCTTAATACAAAATCGGCATTTTTTCCTCTGTTTATTGACAGGGGAGACCGCTTTAATTACTGCTTATAAAACTGTATTTGGATCTTTTTAGATATCTAGTTTCTGTGCCAACACCTATATATTGCAAAAAAGTTGTAATCTGGTCCCCAGTGCAACTATTACAATACAATGATGATACAACATATCTCTTGCAAAGAAGGAACAAAAAGAAAGTAGTCAAGTTAGTGCAAAATGCCCTACCACGGAATGTGTTCTGCTAGAGTAAACTGTCCTGTTGATATCATATTTAGATACAAGGCACAAAACAAAACCCCTAGCAATGTGCTCTCTGTGGTGAACAACCCAGTGTATTGACAAGCTCAACTCTGGCAGGTTCCATCATTCCCATAGTATCCAAGAGATTCCAGAGCACAAGCTAAGTCCCACAGGAGGAAAGTTTGGTACTTTGGCTGATCATACCACTGTTTTTTTTCCTGTGCCTGATTGCCTAAATACATTATTGCACCAAGGTCATGGCATGGCAATCACTGCATATTTCAGAGAAGGCATTCTGAGGTCATTGTTTCAGGTGACTAAAAATGTTATTTTACTCTGCATGCAAGTATAGATTAGATTCTCACCAACTCCAATTACACATATTACTGCTGTGGTGAATGCCAGATAAACGCATCCTAATGTGATTCTCAGCCTTCAGCCTATTAACCCAAGACTTGACCTGGTTCAAACGTGATAGATATACCATTGTTGCCCAAATATGTCATACACATGTACAGTTAGATCAAATGTGAATAAGGACATAGTGACATACTCAAAACCTGTGAACTACACAGCTATGGATACTGCTAATACTTTTGCAATGTGGTAATTGTACCCTTTAGTTATCTGAAACCTTTTGAATGTTATGGAGAGAAATGCTTGCTTGCAATAAGTAATTTTGGTTTGTTAATTATAACTCAATGTGTTAAATCTTTGGTATTTGTGGACTGCTTGTCTTAATCAAAAACAATAGCCAGAAAATATTACTTTGTTGCCCTACAGTATTTGTATTATCTTGGGTTGCTATGACGTTGCCACATGTAATACAACATAATGGCAACAGAAAGCTAAAATGCATTCTGGCCTGTGAGAGCGTTGATGTAAATAATGAAGCTTCCTATTGTATGCCATGATAATAGCATAAGAACAGAAACGGATCTTTATACGATAGCAGGTTTGATTTATATATTTACTGGGATTTATATGAGGCATTCATCATGATTCTGTCCTCCTGCACAAATAATTACATATAAATTTCTCATGCCAAGATATCAGAGCCACTATCTACAGCAAGATCTTTTTCACTTGTCCAAACCATTTAGGCTCTGAATAGGATAAAGCATTTTTAACTACAAAGCTCCTTATAATCCCAGACCTTTTGGGATGCTGACTTCTGGACCCTTTTTTTGCTTGGGAGAGGGGACAATTTCATTCAGCCTCTTTGCACCAGACGTACTCTGTCTTTTCATGTGGATGCTACTAACAGGCATCCTAGAAGCTGTGTGCTTTGTGGTGGTCTTGCATCAGCAGCATGACACCAGGAGAGAGATACTTTCCTTTGGGACTCAAGTCTGGGTCAATTTGAGACTAATTTTAGCCCACAGAATCCAACCAGCAACACAGTCACCCAGTCAGCATGAGCTCTGGTTGCAGCATCAACCACTTACTGAAGGCTCCGTAGATGATATGAAAATTCTGGGAAACAGATGCACTTTTTTTTCTGCAGGATGTTGAGGACTGACCTGATCCCCTGGGCTCAGACATGCAGGGGGGATACCACAAGTCCTTATTCCTGACTTCTGGCAGCTCTGTATCTGTCACCTCTCTCTGGTCTCCATAAGTCAGTGACATGCAGATTGATTCCTGTAAGATTCCTATGGAATGAGGAACCTGATTTATACCTTATGGTTACCTTTGAGAGTTCAGGATTGCAATGTGGGCAACTTTGCTGAAAGCTGTAGGCCATGGTATAGATGGAGCTGTGTGTTAAGGGAGCTGTAAGGTTAAACCTATGTATTGGAATAGAAACCATCTAAGTCTGTCATCAGTTGAAGATGGAGGGGCTTGACAGCATGTGAAGTCTCCACAGGGAGTAAAAAGTTTGAAATAATTTGAATTAGGAGCCTTCCCCCTCTCTAACCAGGAAGTACAATATTGAATTTAAGGCCCATGACAGTAGAGCAACAGGAATGCTTTGCATTGGCCTCCAGAACAAACTGTAAGCTGGTGCAACCTGAGAAGCTCTGCTGTGAGTATATTCCCTGGCTGTTGCAGCAAATGTGTGTATGCATACTCTGCTCCCAGAATGGGAGTTTCAAATGCAGTAAGAGTTCTTCCCACCCCCACACCGCCAAAGATTTGTGAATAATATCGTCAATGAGACAGGGAGAAAAAGTGTACAACCCCCTCTCACCACACTTCTAAAATTATCTTTTCCCTGAACATTCCTTTCTCCTACATTCGCTTTGATCTATAGTGTGACAATCCATTATTTGATAAATTCAGGTTTGCAGCAAAGACAAAGGTGTCATATCAGCTGCCTCATGCATGGGACTTCAGGGGTGCTATGATACTGGAAAATGGCTTATTTGGATCTGTTGCAGCTGGACTATGTCTTTCCAGAAACATCTTATATGTTGGACCAAGAAAAGAAACTGATGCTTTAAGATATCTTCTTGATTCATTTGACATAGGTCATCCAAACATACAAGCTAACTCAGGAGTGTGGTACAAAAAGGGATAGGGTGCTGGTGATAGCTGGTGATGAAGACACTCAGGAGCCAAAGCTCATGGTAACTTCTAGCCAGACCTTAGCAGTGCCTTGGCATTCTCTCAGAAGCTCTGACCCTCATAGGCACCTCTGATCGCCTGTACCACAAAGGAAAAAACTGCATGAGCTCACCGGGATCTGTAAGGACAATTTTACTACATCACTCTTCAACAGTCTGTAATTACACAGCCTAATAAAAAAATGCAGACAGTAAAAGAAATCAGAAAAAATTATCCCTTATAAGCTTAAAAATTTAGTATATATATTTTCAGCCCTCATAAGTAGTCCGTATATTATGCATGTTAATATGTATCTTTGAGTGATATTAAAAATAGCATTCTGATCATATGACAAACCAGTTGCTATAGTAACTACATTCTTGCTGTAGAACAGCAAAGTAATAATGTGTAAAATGTGTAAATTATCAGTGTGTAAGAGCAACTGGTGCATCTTCACTCTGCTATTCTGCTCTAAAATGAATCTTTCTATGAATATACATATCTCATTCATGTATTCTCATAACGCTCCTGTTGCTGGCTTCATCTCTTCTGTTGGCCACCCCTGTAGTGCTTAAGTGAGACATGACATTTCAGCCAAAAGAAAAAGGAGAAGGAGAAGCAGAGATAATGGACTCCTTCCAAAATAAAAAGGCTTATACTGATTTCAGTGGACTTTGCCTGAGGCCTGATGCAAACAAAGGTGATTTATGAGGGATAGCTAAAAACAGCAGAGTTCATTCATTTTTGCGTGCCTGTTACCACATTCTCCTGCTGAACTCTGAAGAGATGTTGCACTTGATGCTGGGGAGAGGTAGGATCAAGCACTAACATGTTGGAGATTCCCAGTGAAGGCTGAGGATATCTCAGTGAATGTGGAACCAATTTTGGAGAGCTCATCTCCCTTTACCCCAAATTCCAAGCTTCTAGATTTACATGCATGTCAAATGGGGGGCTTTTTTGCCATTAAAATTTCCTGGGATAGATAAGTGTTACTAAAATTTAAGAGTGGGTGAAATACATGGAATGAAGTCCTGGCTTAGCTGAAATCAATAGAAAAACTCTCATTGACAGTATTTCACCTTTTCTGTTTATTGTCACTCTGAAGAGGGCAGTGACCTACTGACCTGCAGGAGGTTGTAACCCCCCAAAAAGCAAGAGATATTTATTTTCAACTCCAGAGAGAGCAGCGGTGTTTGTAGCAGTGCTGGCTACAGATCAGATGTATTCCCATCCAGGGGGAATTATGCAGTTAACCAGTAAATCATTTGGCTTGGTCGTTTTAATTATACTAGGTGACTGTGATATTTTATTTTATTGGGCTTTTTAGTTTTACTGTAGTACACATTTTAAAACAAGTTGGTTGAACATGAAGTCATTTCTAATTTTGAGGTTTCAAGGAACTGTGTTTTTCTTGTTCTAACCACTGCATAGATGTAATTATAATCTGCCTTGTAACAGTACCTGCTTAAGTGGAACAGTTAGTTATTTACTAACACTCCAGGAGGGAATCCAGATTGAAGGAGATCAGCTGTGTCTCTGTGCTCATGAGTAGCCCAGTACTAAATCATGAGTCCAGGTTTACTGTGTCTGAACTTCATGATGCAGCCCACCCTCTGTTCTGTCTAACAAGGCAAAAGCTTTTTCTTCAAACAAGGCAAAATTCAAACATGTTCCAAAATAGAAAGTGGTGGTTTAAAATCAGAATTTATTTATTATCTGCAGTCGTTATCAAGAGCTTCTTCCTTTCCCTTGGAATATTTGACAAACAGAACTGCTGCTGTCTTAAATTCTGCTGTAAAATTCTATTATGGGACTCTGATCCTGGTCCAACCAAGAATGCTCCTCATATTGTAGCCTTTTGGAGCAAAGCTTTTTATAAAGTTGTGCTCTGAAATCAACATATGGAAACCAACAGACTTTGTATCAGACTTGGTGTGTGTAAAATATTGTTGTTAATTTTTTCATGCAACACCAAACTAACATTTTTCCTGTTTCCTGTGTCATTGCTGCGGTATCAACTCTCTCATTCAATGTCAGATTTTTGTATCTATACCACCAAATTGTGAAACAAGAGTTTTGCTGGGGATTCATTTTCTTTGTAGCGGAAAAATTCAACTTTCGACATATATTAGAAATTGTTCAGTTGGAAGTGGTGTTTTGCTACTTCCATCTCTGTCCTTGATCTATGGACTTGGTGCTCACATGGACTCACATGATGCACTGTAGAGGTAGCAAGAAGTATCTACCTGAGGTGGCCCAGCCTTCAGAAAAAGAGTGGAGCTCCCTCTGGATAATTCTCTGTAAAGCTTCATTTACTCCTACATTAATCTGGCTCAGATATTTCTACACTGTCCTATGATATATACCTGTTTTCTTAACTGCAGCATGGTGGAAGCCAATGTGGAAATAACAATTCCAGCCCAAACAAAAGAGTGGCAGCATGAGGTGTGTGAGTACAGTTCTGTAGCATTGGGCTGCAGTGGCATTTCCAAAGTAAAAACACTGGCTTGTTTCTTTTTTAAAGCCTTGGGCAAAGGGTTTGTGTTCACCTGGAAAGCTTTTCTTTTGAAACTTGAGATGTCTGGGTGGAGAGGTGAAGCCCCGTGGTTTTCTAAGAAAAGGAAAATCCTTCTTCCTTTCCTTCTTTTTTTTCCTTTTTTCCAAGCAAAAGCCCCCAAAGACAACAGCCTAAAGGAATTATTTTATGAGAAATAATGCAAGCAAAATTTACAGCAATATTCAACAAAATAAATCTTATAAATTGTTTGTGGTAGGAAGTAGTTAAGAAAAGTAAATCCCTCAAAATGGTGACTGAGTGCATTATTATTTACAATCTCTCATTACTGCCATCTCGTCAAGCACTTCTTTTTCCCTGACAAAGAATTAAGTAATGTATTTCTTTGCGTTTTTTAATCAGAATGGCAAAGTGTATTGATACTGAAGTTGTAGGCTCTGTTAGTGAGTCACCTTTAACTTGATGAATCATCTTGTAGAATCAGAATTCAGTCATTTGGACCCCTTGTCCTTCGGGCAGTATGATCATTAGTGGTGTTTATGAAATAAGACTCAGTGTTAGGAGCTGGTCAGGAATTCACTGACAAAATAATTTTGCCAGGAAACAATTAACTGACCTTGAAGTTGTGAAGGTATGAGCTGGTTTCTTCAGAAAAGATTTCTTGGTTTCAGGCTGGGATTCCTGAGCAAAAGAAAGGCATAGTTGGCTGCTGTTACGTGATCTCCTTCCCTCTTGTAGTTGTGTCCATTTTGTATGAGGGATCACAACTTTGCTCTGTGGTTAGGGTATTCCTTGTCAGTCCCTGGTCTATTGTAAGTACACCAGTTTTTTCTTTTCTTCCCTTTTACGATTTTTAACTCAAAGCTACGCACACTGATTCTGAGCTATCATGAGCTATTCATGACAACATGGAAGCAATCTTTCTTAATAGAGAAAATTTTTCTGAGATTGGAAGAACAGTCCAAACCTTTTGCTTTGATCCCAAGCTTTGACTGTCTGCAACAGCTTTGCAAGTATGGAACACTTTTTTTTTTCAGCTGCAGAGCAGGTAGCTCCTGGACGCGTCCATTTCATTATAAAACCCTTCACCTTACCGTGTAGTTTACATACAGTAGCTTAAGTTATGTAAAGCTGTAGAAATCTATAGGAATATTCAGGGAATAGTTCACAATTCAATGGGGGTAAAGACAGCAGAATCTAGCATTCAATTTGCCAAATATTCTGGACAGAAGCCATAAATACATTTACATATAAATATATAATTTATAATGTGGAAATGCTTCAAGGCCTTGCATGCAAATGCTTTGGATTTTTATGAGGGAAAAAAAAAAGTTTCTTTTCATCCTCTTGTCTTTTGTTCCAATTAAATCATTGTTCATTGTTGCATGCATTACAATAAATTAAGGGGTCAACCTTTTCTCTCTTTGCATACAACTGGCATATAAATGACACTTCCTGCATGACATAAAACCTCAGATAATTGCTTTACAATTAATTTACTTAATTTAATAGAGAAAAAATGCATGATTTTATTATAAATGTGTCCAATTCATTTAGAGAAAGTAAACAGAATATAGTTTCTAACTCCAGTCCTTTTTTCAAAACACCATTCCTCCTGAGCAGAATAGATGATGGGGTTTTTAGCTATTCAATACTTTTTTCTTTGTAATTAGTGTTTCTGAGTGTCAGTACATTCTGATGCTGGCTAGATCAAAGAGATAAATATAAAAAATTGGATCTGAGAAATTGCTTCTGAAAAATATATTCAATATTTTTAATTTTTTAACTAAAACTTTGTTTCTTGTTTATGTTCAGCTGCTGTTCTAGTACATTTAGTTTGCTGGCAATACCAATGACAAATAACTAACACATCTGAGGAAAACAAATTCTGGCTTTGGAGCAAGAGCTTCTGATCACTGGAATTTGTTTTTCAGACTATGGAACTGAATATCACATGTGGAGACATTTTACAATAAATTGTGTTGAAGTCATTTATTCAAAACCAAAAGTAACTCGGGAAATACTTTGATGAATGGATACATGAGAAAACTGTTTTGCTGATGGATCAACCCAAACTAGTTTAAAAAATCCCAACAGCTTCCTGCCATTTCTACAAATCAAAAAATAAAAGTGCTTCTCATGTGCATATAGGTCTTGTGAATAAAGATAAAGAAATTACAGATTTTAGAAGAATGGGAACTAAGAAGAAAAGGAGCTTTTATGCAGATGAAGTAGCTCAGGGACAGTACAGTATTGTCTATTTGGCTAGGAAAATGTGCTTCTTTTATGAGAAATAGGTATTTGATCATAAATGCAGATTCCTGGGCAGGAACCTTGAGAAAATTTTTCCTGGCATAGATTGTGAAAGCAGACGATACAGAGATAAAGGAAACCTGCTCAGAAAGAACCTGGACTTGGAATGTCGTAATCCATGGAAGTGGTTGGAAAATTGCTCAAGGAAAATTAAAAAATAAAAGAAAAGTAAAGGTAGTGCAAGGCTTTGAATGCTAACAATGTGTTAAACTGTTAGGAAAAAATAGAGAGCATGAAATAACACATTTGGAATCAATATGTTTTTGAGAAGGCTAATAAACACCTTATTTTCCACATGGCAGTAATAGTAAAAGTAGTAATCAGCACACTTAGATTCAGAATGGACAAACAGCTTATTGAATAGAGAAAGTGTTGCCAGGAACCATAGCACTGTGCCGTTAAAGAAGACTTCAGGCACAGCTGAAGAAGCAGTTTGCCTGGTTCTGCTCTTTCTGGATGTGGTAGCTGCCTGATTGCCACATAATCGCTGGACCAAAGAGATGTTGTGAATTGGTGTAAGAAATGAGAATGTGACAGAAAGGATGGTCTCAGAGAATAATATTCTATCCTGATCAACAGTGTTTTCTTTTTAAATTAAATGGAAGCTAAATAAAACCAGTTCCTTAAGTAAGGTTTCTTTACTGTTTAAGACATTAGGGAACCTGGTTAGTGAAGTCAGTTGGATTGAAAAGTTCAGTGTCTTGCATATGGATGAGCTCTGGAATATTTTAAAGTCAAACTTGCAAAATTTCTCTAAAATATTGAAGAAGTGTAGCAAGGATATCAGGTCCAAATACACTGGAAGTAAAAAACACTCTGAAAGGACATAATGAATGAACAGCTAACCCACAGGGAATTAAAAAGATTATTGATCAAGAAAGCAGGCATCTTGAAAGGTAAACAACTGTAGGGAAAGCAGGAGAACTACCTTAAAACAAACTGAATTACGCAGTGTAGAAAAAATGAAAACAAATAGATGAAGTGTATCCTGATAAAATTTCCTGATGATGCCAAACTGAGTGGGCAAGGGGAAACTTTGGAAAGGAGAGCCGTCCTGCAGGAATACTTGAATAAGCTGGAAGGGTGGCTAAAAAAACCTTATGAAGTTCAACAAATCTTGCACCTGGGAAAACATAATCCAGGAGTGCAGCACAGGCTGGGATCTACCTGGCTATGGAGCAGCTCTTTGGAAAGGGACCTGGGGGTCCTGGTGGAGAACAAGCTCAATAAGCGTGAGCAGTGTTGCTGCTGTAGCAAAGAAAGCCAACAGGATGCTGGATTACATCAACAAGGTCATCATCAGCAAAGATAAAGTCATCATCCTGCTCCACTCAGCAGTTGACAGACCACACCTGGAACACTGTGTTCAGTGCTGGTCCGCACTACGCAAAAAAGATGGGGACAAGCTGGAGAGGGTCCAGAGGAGAGCCACAAAAGTGATCAAAGGACTGGAAAGCCTGCACATGAGGAAAGGCCGAGAGAAAAAACTGAGTTCGTTCAGCCTAGAGAAAAGAAGGCTCAGGGGAGACCTTGTCACTGTGATAGAGTATTAAAGGATGGCTACAAAGAAGACAGATACTCTTTTTACAAGGAGTCACATGGAAAAGATGAGGGAGATTCCAATTGGACACAAAAGAAAATTTTTCACAATGAGAACAATTAGCCATTGGAATAATCTCTCCAAGGGAAGATTATTGTATATTAACATTAATTAGGTTGGATTCCTCAATATTGGACATTTTTAAGATTCAGCTGGACAGGGTGCTAGGCCATCTTGTCTAGACTGTTCTTTTGCCAAGAAGTTTGGACCAGATGATCCTTGAGGTCCCTTCCAACACCGTGTTCCATGATTCTGTGGAATAGCAGAAGGTTTATTAAAAAGCAGTAAAGCTAACAAAGGAACAACGAATAAAGCCATACTTCTTTGTCAGAGGAGTTGGGCTAAGATTTTGCTATGGCACAAAAGGAAATTGAATTATTTTTTCCCACTTTTTGCCAAGATTGAAGATGTTGAAAACTTATTTGTCTTGCTAAAGTAATTGAAATATCCAAGGGAAAAGAAGAGAATCTGAAATCCCCACATTTGAGAGAGAATCAAAACCCAAAAAGTTTAATATCATCAAGCATATGAAAAAATGTTCACATAATCATCAATGCCATATGAAATAAATGGAGTTTGTTAGCTATTATTTTTAGATATTATTTTTAAAAGTGGAGAGTATGAGCGAAGAACAGGAAACATAAGCCTCTAATTAGAAAGAAGAAAAAGTGATCCAGGTGATTACAGGTTCCTGAGCTTTACCTCAACAGTGCATATAGTTTGGAATAAATTTGGAAGGAAAATATAAACAAAGATACAGAGGGAGCTAGAATGCAACTTGTATTTACCAGAACAAGCTTGGTATCATTATTCAGTAAAATAATTGAGTTACTTAACTAGGAAGTAAGGTAGGTCAAATCTGCTTGGACTTCAGTAAGGCGTCTAATGTAGTACTCCACTGAAATTTGCTAATTACACTAGAGAGGATGAGGATTAGCAGGGAACTTACAAAATAGGTAAAGAGCTGACTGAGGGCAAGATAATCATGCAATAGCTTGTGCTTAAAGGGGATCATCAGGCTGGAAGGAGGTACCCTGAAGTCTTGAAGGATCATTAAGGACATAATAAGGACACCTAATCAATTGTCATGACTGTCATGGGCTAGAGTGTGAGTTTACAGCTTAGGCGCGGTAACTATTCCTCTGAACACACTTACCCTTCAGTAGTCTGTGATAAATAGGAGACAGCTCCTCTTTCACTAAAGGTAGGAGGGTACATGTGGGCGGCTGCTGCACGTAAATGGTGTGTTCTTTTCCCTCTGGTAACCAGTTCCTCTGCCCGTACCTTTCCTTAATAGCTCCAGTAATGACAAAGACATAAAAAGTGGCAGTGTGGTAATGAGACAAAATCGGATGTTTTGTCAATATGGAGGGGATCGGAACATAATGCAGGAAGATCTGTGTTACTTAGAGGGCTGAAATAGTAGAAAAGAATTGTAATTCAATAGCAAAATGTGCAAGGCCAGTCACTTAGAAGGGCAACCAGAAAGAACTCTGATATGTTCCATGGCAGGAAATGGCAGAAGTAGAGAGGAACAAAGTTACCCTCATCATTTTCAGGATGCATCTGGGCCGTCCAAGATGCATCTGCTTCTGAGAAAGTGGCAGGCCGAGTCCTCAGACATATCATCTGACCCCTCATGTCTTAGCCTAAAGATATTAATATGAGCATATAGGGAGGTTTTTGCAGTTCTGATCACCTATTTAAGGAAAAGTGAATTCAAATGGAAATAATGGTTATTGATGGAAAGGATCGATTGTTTTTATAGGAGACTAGAAGATCTTGGGGTGTTTACCTCATGGGTAGAAAGGACTGGGAGGAAACGTTACTTTCTATCAGGAGAATGAAAAAAGCAGGAAGTGAAAGGTCTTTTTGGGAATATGACAAAACTGTTTAAAGGCAAATAGGAGCAGACCAGGCTGTACATGAAGGCAAAACCGGGAATGAAAAGTTGTCAGATAATTGCAGAATAAAGTCTTGACATTTCCTGGAACTGGAGAGTTCTCATGGAAGTATAAGAGTAAAAAAAACCAAACCAAACCAAAACCAAAACAAAACAAACAAAAAAAAACCAACCCACAAACCAAAAAAAAAAAAAAACCAAACCAAGCAAACAAAAAAACCCACAGCACATTTATTTTAAACAAGTTTTTAAGATTTTTAGAATGTTTTGAAGGTTTATAAATCATTTTATATGACATTATTCTCAGTCATATGAGTTGGTAAGACCCGATGAGTTGGTAAGACCTTGTACAGACTTACAGAGTGTTTTTTAGCACAGACTGCATGAAGAGGAGAGAATTGTTTGGCTTGATAGTCCCAAGGTCTTATGCAGAGTGAGTATCTACTGGTTTTGTTTTTCTGGTATTTTGGATCTCAACCCCAATATCCATTCCTGTTCACTGAAATACTTGGCAATGGCCTACAGTTAAATGTTTGTTAAAGTGCTGTGCTTAGCGTGGAAGGGCTAAAGGACATGCTGAAATTGTTTGCAGAATTAAGACCACAGAGAAGTCTGGGCTGCTATTTTAGTTTTGCTTAACTATCTAATTTTTGCAGTAATTTTGTTCTGGCCTGTCATTTTAAGATGCGTTGCAGAGTATTCTAATGCTGTGTTTCTGTGTGCTGCATTTGTATTTTTTTGTTGTTATTTTTTGCAGAATTCAGCATAAAAGTCAGGAAGATATAAGTCTTCTGTGTGGTGTGACCATAGTTCTTTACAGTTTCTGGCAGCGCTGGCAAATCTGCTCTTTTAATTATGAACAGATTAAGTGTGTTAGACCTCTATCTTGAGGTGATAATATATGGGTATTCTTGCTCTGTAATTAGTGTAAGTAAATCTTTGTCCACTTTAGGTGTATTACTCAATGGAAATTATTATTCTGAAATTTTAATGCTTCTAGCCTTACACTGAGTGAAGGACACACAGACTCCCAACTGTAGCCAGAAGTAAAAATCATGTTAACTCCAGGGATGCAGGAGTAGATCTGTAGTTCACTGGAACCTATCAATTAGTTGTAAGCTTCAATGTTTAAAATACACTTCTTTCCCTTCATCTCAAGGTTAGTGCCAAAAAATCCTTGATGACTTCAGCTGAAAGTTGCACAACTGCAAAGAGAAATTAACTGTGAGAGAGTTGAAGAAAACAAAAACGAAATGCATTTGCATGGTTGCTAGCCATGAAATACCGACGAGATCTCATGGATAATACAGGATTCCTGTGTGAGTCATCTGTGCTGAAAGGCAATTGCAGTGGAGGAAGGGTGCATGTAGTTAAATAGTTGGTGTGTCATTACACCATAGCAAACAATGATAAGTTTCAGAAGATGAAACACTGACGTGAAGATTTAAAAAAACCCTACTTCTGAAACACTGGAAATTACATGAAATAGGTCACTTTGCATAGGGGCTGAGAATGTGGCTTTCAGCAGACAACAGCAATAAGATTAAAACCATTCAGTGATCCCTCAGTAAAACTAGACTGTGGCCTTCCCCATGAATCAGTCTGAAGGTGCAGAGCTGTCCCCACATCTTAAGCTTAGACCAAGAGGTTACAGGACAGCAGGAACTGCAGGAGAGGCACAATTTACAATAGTAAGTCATTTGACAGAATGGAATGCTGGTAAATGATAGAATTAGGTTTGCTGATGTAAGAAATGAGTTATTTGGGAAGATCCTTTAACTGGAAAATGTTGCTTTTCAATGAAAACCGGAGAGGTTAAAAATCTGCAGTTGTAAAATTTCAGGGATTTTGTGTAACTTAATCCCCTCTTCAGGTGTTTAAGTTGGCATCCAACTCTGCTGAATTTAGTAATCAAAATTATGCCTAGATTTTAGATATCATATAGAGCACAACTTCTGAAATAAACACCTAAATCCCTGCTAAATTACAGCTATGACATTTTGGGCAGTAAGGGTGCAGTGAACATCAGAAAAGAGTCCAAACAGAAGAAAATGGGTGCCTTTCAAAGTTACTGGAGAAATCTTACTGGCCTGTCTCATTAAGAGGGTTAGAAAAGTTGGGCTTTTGGGGGATAGCTGAGCTGAAGAGCTTTGGGAACAAGTAGAGGTGAGAGGTGACAAACAGCAGGTCTCAACCTGGCATGAGGCCATTTAGAGCAGTACAGAAATGGTTGTGGGTTGGTATGAAGAGCTCTGGTACAGCACGAGTGCATTGCAAAGATACCAGACTCTGTGGAGGACTGTTTTCACCTGCCCTTCTACCCAGAACTTCATCTCTCAGGGACCCTAAATCCCTGCTCACACCGTGCCTTCCCTGCTGTTAGAATTGGCGTAACTATGCTTTTGTCCATCTGCAAGAGCCATTGCCCGTGGGGGTGCCTGCCAGCTAAAAGTGAGTGAAATTCACTGACTCCAAGATTTTCTGACAGTGTATTTACATTTATTGGCCTTAACACACAAAACTATTTTAAGCTTCAATGTGAATAAAGTTATTTTTGCTAGATGCATGGAGTGTTTGCTATTATTCTATGTACCTCATCATATTTAGTGCATAAAAATACTCTCAGTGGAAATACCTGGACCAAAACCAATGTGGAAGCTGTACATATACTCCAAACACCTGCATATCACAAAAATTTAACAGTGCCAGCACCAGATAGTTCTGGTTTATCTCAGAAGAATGTTTGCAGCTAATCCTCTCTTGTGAACATAGATAAACATACTGCAGCTAATACATACTTATCATAATTCAGCGGAGACATTTCAGAGTGCACCACTTAACTGCTTTTCTATTTCTTTTCCTGTTTTGTCATTATCATTGTTGTGTTTGGGTTTATTTCTAAATCATTTGCAGGTGATTGTTTGGCCCTGTCTTGGAACTATATCCACAGCGTACTTCATCTTTCTTTTCCTCTCACTTTTGCTTCCCTTTGAATAGAAATCTACAGAGCTGTAGAAGAGGTTCATGTAGAGCACTGCAGATTTCTCAGGCCTTGTGCTGGCAGTGCTAGAGCCATTTCAGGGTTTGAAATTTAAATTGCAGGTATGTGATCTATATTTAATCTCCTGTGGGACAGGCTTTTTTCAGTCGGATTTCAATTTCCATTTCCTGAGTATTATATTTTCATTCAAACCAATGAAATGCTATTTATTCTTTGCCTTTCTTTTAGATGCTATATCAAATTCAAATCCAGAGTTGGTATAAAGACAAATTTACCAATGTGCTGGTTTTCACTAGCTGGGCCAGGACTTTCCTGTCCTTGTGTTCCTGATGTAACTTCAACAATGCTTTTCATCAATTCTCCCTTTTAAGATGGTATTCTTCTCCTGCATGGCTTTCCTGAATTTCTGTTCCACAGACTTCCTAAGTGGTGTTGACTTTCTGCTGACGTATCTCATGTCCCAAACTGTTCATCTGCTCATTCATGCAATTGTACCATCACTGACATGAAGCTTCTGCTGCGAGGAACAAATATTTTGTCTCTTGCATCTTTCTCAAAAGCATATTTAATAGGATAATACCTTCAGGTAGGTAGGACAGAATGATAAGTTTTGATGCCATTCCCCTAATAGGCCTTAATTATTCTGCTATGCTTCCACAGTGTTTCCTCCTTGCATTCAAGTTCTTACATGCAATGCAGAGACTTTCCCTTTTCTGCATGTTATTTAGGGCTATCCTGGAGTTCCAAAGTTGGGAAAGACAAAAGCATTCAAAAAGAGCATTCATTGTTCAGTTTAGGAAACTTCTGATCTGAGGGAAAAATAAGGCTTATTGATTCCACTTCCATAATATGGAGCTCTCTGGTCTGATCAGTCTCCACTGCTATGGTTTCTCTCACATAGTTCATTATATGTGCAGACTGGGTGTTATTAATCCTTGATTCCATGTTTTGAGCTAAGAGCATATTTGCATCTTATGGGTGTTCAGGGTAATAAACCAGCTAGTCCTTGCCATCATATAAGTATTACTACCATGCAGCAGGGATTTTGAAGTTGCAGCAGGATAGATTTTCCTTTCAGTAGCTTCACCAAAGGTCATGAAGACCCGAGTTTGCAGGAAAAGGGGAGAGTGATTATTTCCCAGAATACTTCAACCATCTTCAAAAGAACTGTATTTCACTTTTTCCTCAGCCCAAACCTTTCCTTATTCATGCATACCAGAAATTGGTGGTTTGCCTTCATGGAAACTCCTACTAATTGGCCTGCCTTTGTATATTTACTCATGTGTCTCCATCTTCAAAGTCTGCTATACAACCTAGCCCAGCATGTGTTGCATGTGAGGCCAGGAACTAAATACCAGGTTTTGCGAATTCTTCTTAGTAAGATGTGCATTTGGGAGAATGGGAATCTACCCTGTATATTCAGTCTGTGCTTTTCAATGTTTGTCTATAATAGTTTGGCAGTGCAACTACACTTCAAAAATTCCACTTTGTGAGGGGCATTCTTCACACCAAATATTTTTCTGCTAATATTTTGGTTCCCAGGATGGGTTGGTAGCCATTATTCTTTTGAGGAGGGGACAGAAGCATGCCAGTGTGAGCCGTGGTTATGAACTTAATAAACAGGGACTGGTTTTACCAACTAGGAATGATATAAAAGTGCAATCATGCTCTCTTAAGGTCTATATATACCTGGTTGTCTAAAAACTGGCAGTAGTTAAATATCTCGTGCTAGGACACTAAAGCCTCTCCTGGTTTTCTAGTACTCTTGTTTATTGGCTCTGTCTTCCTTTCACCTTTTTGATTTACAATCCCAGTATAGTATAAATACTTTGAGAACAGAGTTTATATGTTTCTACAGTGGTTGGCAACTTGATCCCATTCACAGCTGGAATGCTACTCAATGAAAATAAAGACTATATTTTAGATGCTGGTGGGTATTCCTTGTCACAGATAGGCATAGCATGTAACATCTGAGAGAGGGCATATATATATATGATTTTGCATATTAACTGGTTTTGAATCATTCATGGGCTTTAGGGAAGTGCCTGTAAGCCTATTTCACCACCATGGTAGCCCTGGAGCAAATGCGATGCTAATACTCCTGCTTAGTGATTTTAAATAGTTTGTAAGCTGCTGTAAAAAATGTGTTGTCAAACTCTGCAACTAATTTACCTCTTCCAGTCTATAAAACAAGGAAAGGAAACATCTGTTTAAATGGGAATGTAACAGCAATGGGGATTATACTTTTCTTGTCTCTGCTGTTGCTCATTGTGTTTAATCGGTTTAAACATACAAAAATGAATGTCACTGATTATTAAGTAGTAACATTTATTAGAACTTGAGACCCTGTACAAGGCTGTATAGATGAACAATTTTATTACACTGGTGGCATTTTTGAAATAAAGTAAACAGATGTGGGAACATTCCAGACATTGCTGAAGACAGTTCACTCCACATGGATGAAGTTAGGGCAGAGTTAGCGCAGATGACTGGAGCTATCAACACAACTTCTTTGTCCATAAATTCTCTGCAGAAAGGGTTAATGTGTTGCAAAAGGCATATCCTGCATGGGAATTTTCATATTCCTCTGTGTGGAGGAATGTGTATTCATTTATTTATATGTGCTGTATGCCTGTCTCTCAGATTATTCAGCCCCTGGTACGCCAGAGTAAATGCTTTAGTAAGGTCAGCCCTGCTTGCAGGAAGCCAGCGTTGCTGTCCTCCAAACTTGCAAAACCCAGACACTGCTTCTTGTGTGTGTTTTATAACACCCCTGAAGAAGATGCACTCGAACAGCATTCAACAGAGTGTGAAAAACACTAAAGGGTTTTACCGCAGCCATTGTTTACTGCGAAATGCCAGTCCGGTGCTCTAGCACAGCTTGGGCCAAGGGGTCTCTCCTTGTCTGCTCTATTCTATTTGGTTTATATGTGGGGGGTTTTTTTATGTTTGGAAGCTAAGACAATCCAAGGTTAAGCTGTTGCTGACAGAAAAGAAATAAATAATTTTATATGAATGTTTTGGCATAATCAAGTGAGATGAACTAAAATACCAGGGGCATGTTCTGTCGATCATTTCTTACTCTGAAGTATGTGACACTCTTACTGAGCCTTGAAGACCCTGGAAGCAAACTGGCCAAGCCATGAGCATTTCTTTATAGGTTTATATATAGATGTGTATTCAAGTGGTGCAGATATGTATGAATAAAACTGTACAAAAGCTTTTATTGATTTGAGTGCTTCAGCGGTATGTGTAAGAGCATCCAGGAGAAAGTTCAGGAGCAGTCTCAGAAAAACAAAAAACCTCCCTAGAAAAAAACAGCTGTTGATGCCTGAAGTAAAATTGACCTGAGTGCAAGGAGAAGAGTGTGAAATGTCTTTTAAGTATGTCTACTTAAACCAAAGCAATAAATAAAAATGTCTTGGGGAAAAAACCAAAGCATTTGAGGAGATGTCCAGTAGATAATAATGAGCAATCAGTATGAAGGGTCAGCAGTAGTTTGTGCTAGAGCTCACTGAAGTATGAACAGAAACTTTTGCAGAATCTAGGTCTTAGAGTGACATATGCGGCTGGGATCCTCCAGAGACATGGTCTGTCATAGCTCAGGATAGAGGGTCTCTGCTGACTGTGCAGTAGTGAATGTACATTTCATGTGGTAATTATTAGAAACAGAAGCAAATCCAGGTGCATTCATGTTTTTGGTCCCCACATAGAAATGCATCAGCAGTCATAGTTCCTCTTTATTTACATCAGCTAGCTGGAGAGGGCAACCAAAGCTCTGCAAAATTGCATAAGTGAGTCAAAGTTCTTAATTTCTAATTTTTTTCTTTTTCCTCTAATCAGCATTTTCTCTTCATCAAACTGTGTGCTCCATCTTTCCTAATACTTCATCCATGAAGTGTTATTTCTCTTACATAATGACTGATAGGACAAAATCAGTGGTGGAACACTTCTAGTGAACATTGTGGTAAACAATGAGTAACATTCTAATAGTAAATTCTCAGTGAAACATCAGGACATTAAAATGTAAGACTTAACTCTGCACAAAGCAGACTTAAAAGCCTAATTAACATTTTTGTGAAAAATAAATATCAGCTAAGAGATAGGGCTGAATTTTCACAAACTTGGATTTTCTGAGTGAGAACTCAGTCTCATTTCTTGGGGCTAAAATGCATTTTCTAAGGCCAACATCTCCTTTGGACTAGGCAGAAAAAGGCAGCTACACTGCCCTTTATAACATGGATTATGTACTTTGTTTTAATTTTTTAGATATTATATGCATTTTAATCAGTCTTCTGGAAAATCTAAGGCAGGTGCTCTATTGTTAACCTCATAATGTCCAGCAGCTACCCTTGGTCAATGGGTGAAATTCAAGGTTGAAATAATTTATGTCCAAAAAAATTATATTTTTTTAACTTAGTGAAAACACTGAGATGAAACAAAAAGAACTTTGCTGTTGTTGCTTGAACGGCTCTTTATTTCCTTGAAGACTCACCAGTCTCTGCAATTTTTACATATTGACTTATCGGCTGGGAACAGAGAAAAGAATATGTCCTTTTGAATATGTCCTTTTAAATATGTCCTCTTCAGATGAGTAATGAAATGAAATATGAAGTTCAGCATATGCAGTGTCTCATCAAGAGATGAATGAAACTTTTTTTCAATGTCTCTGAAAGGCAACCATCATCTTTACAAGACCAAATAATGGAAGGGCTTAAAAATCCTGTATGCAGGCTATTTGTAACACTTGAACAATGTCAGTCAGACACATTTGAACCAGTGGGAAATGATTCCATTGGTTTTCTAGCTTTGATCACAAGAGGGAGTATTTGCAAGTAATCTTTCTTTTGAAAAACAAAAATGCTGCTGAACAGGGTAAGCAGTGGATTTGGGCAATTAACCATTTCTGCAATGCACCAGCAGCATCTGTATCAAACTTGCAACAAGTGTGAATTTTTTTCTGGTTCATCTATTTGTGGAAGTGCAGAGGAGGAGAAAACCTTCAGAAATTCCATGCAGATTGTATACCAGTCATTGTGATCTCTTCTAGGAGAAGAAACTGTAGTCTAACACTCAGAGATAGATTACTGTGGCATGAAGTCTCTGTTAATGTATCAAAAGAATAAATAAATCTTTTTTCTACTTGTATCTTTCTCCCAAAAGAGACTGCCCTTTCCATAAAGGAAGTTTTAATTTCTATTAGTTATAATCTTTAATTATAATTTTTGGAAGATAGAATGTCAAGGAAAGGAACATATGGAGTGTAAAAATGATAATAATAATAATAATAAAAAAAGGCAGTTTGGGGCTAGTCTAAAGCTATCTGCAAGTTCATAACAGCAATAAAAAAGTTCTCATTCATTACCAGTGACATGACTTGCAGCTGTGTTTGGTGCTGATCAGTTGTCTTACACTAAATAAAGGCAAGACAACCTAACTGGTAGAATTACTTATTTTATTTTTTTTGAGTGGTATTGGTATAGTTTGCTACATGTTCTATCCAAACATCTTGAAATTAAGCCATGAATTAGTGAAGGTTCACAACTTTCCTATGAATTAAGAATAATTCCTGCCCCATTTTTGACCTATAAACAGAATTTGACCCAGAGAGATCTATACTGCTCATGCACTGGGAGGGCAATAACACTGAGGGGGAAGGAAGGGGAAGCCCATGTTATTGTAGGAATAGAAGTTGAGGTTTCAAAGGAAAATGGCAGCAGGTTTCATAATTCCCAAACTGCTGGGCTAACCTCTTCCTTGTTTAAAAATGTTCCAGAACTAACTGGGGATCAGAGAAAAATGGAACAAGGGCAGAAGGACTTGCTTTAAAGCCACACTGTTAGGTAGAGTTATGCTTTATATAAATGTGATTTTTTTGAAGACTGTTCAATCAACAGAAAATTTCTGTGAAATCAAACGTGGAAAATTATTCCACTGAAAAAAAACCCTTTTGTTTGTATTTATTCCACAGCAGCGTCTGCAATCCAAAGAAAACAGCTTTGTTCAAACTCTTCAGTGCAAATTTTTCTGGTCTTCTGTGAGAGCAATCAATCGTTTTGCAGTAAGGGAAACCACTCTTTGTGGTCAACATGTACTTTTCCTGACCACACAGAGGTGTTTTGATGATGGTTGACAGAGCGATGTGTCAGGATCTTGCTTACTGACGTTGGTGATAGGTGGTACCATATTAGATCTAGCAGCAATGTCTGAGTGGCCAAATTATGAAGGAGTGGAAAATGCCAAGCTGATGCTTGGAGGTATGAGCAAGGATGGTGTTTCTCTGCCCTTCCCCTCCAAACTGCCACACACACCTGCCAGCTCAACAAAGCACTTGCAAAGCCTGCACTCTTGGGAATGTTTGCCTACAGGCAGGGTTGAGGAAAAGAGGAGCTGGCCATGGCCCCATGTGCTCCCCCATCCATACAATCGGAAGGTATTGCTGCTCTCTAAGAGAAACTTAAATTGAAGAGCTTGAAGTGAATTTTAATAGCTCTGGGTTTGTTCATCATTGCACATAAATTTAAAGTTTCACCCCTTATTCTGCATCACTAGCCATTCTCCTTAATGCCCAGAATAAGCACCAAAATAGCTGCGCTGGAACCAGGACCTACCTACCCTGTCTCTCTGATCTGACGTCTTCTTGGTGAGGTCCTGCCTCATGGAGAAGAGGCAATAGGGTGGTATCCATTCCTGACAAATGGAAGTGTCTATGTCTTGGGGTTACAGGTGGGAACTGAATCCATTTCATAGCCAAGATACAGTCTTGTCCAATCTAGTTGATCCTATGATTCAATGATTTTTTGGCTTTAACTTCACTATGGAAGCTTTCAGGCAATGAGTTAAGGGGGTTTTCACAAAATCATTATTTTTTTCCCAAATGTTACTTATTTCCCTTAGTTTCCGTTCCTGATTTCTAAACGGTTTCCTCTCTAAAAGCTACATGTCCCAGAGTTGCCCTTAAGAACAGGAACACAGAGGAAAAGAATATCCCTTCATCTTGATGTGAATTGCAAAGCAGGGCTCTCTCCTTCCATTCTTAAACACGAAGGGTGGTACGAGTAGCAATGCTGACAGTGTACATTTGCAGATGCCACCATATGGGTCTTGAAAAACTAGTTGCACCGATGATTCCCTGCACATGTAGGAGACAGTTTGCATTGTTGGCATCGTCCCTGCACAGAAACAAGCACAGCTTAGCAAAGCTAAGCAGATGGCACTAGATCTGGTGCCAGGGAAGCACTGAATTAAAGGTTATACCCACCAGGTTTGATGCAGTGCCAGTTTGAATTGGTACAGAAGCTTCGGCCCACCTGCTTATTGGCCCTGTGACATCTGGCATCTTTCTTTATTCTCCCCCCCTTGGACTAAGCTAAATGCAGCAAGGAAAAATGTCATTTTGAAAGCTAGTTACCAATAAATAGGATTAAAATTCTCTAAGAAAAAAGAAAGCTTTACAAATACATTGTTATATTAGAGATTTTGTAGAACACTGCTATAGTAGAGATTTGGGGACAGCTTTGGGAAGGTTATATGGTGGAAAATAAGGGTCTGGGTAAAACCACTTTTTACAGAACCAGTTAATGGTCAGGGCAGCAAACTAATGAACAGGCATAGCTGTTAGGAGTTTATGGCTATCAGCAGCCTGCACAGAATGTCTCACTGTCTCAGACTGTCATCGTACATATGTTGTCATTCAGAGCAAGAGAGCTATTTTATGCTATGCCACCTGAGTGTGGCTGGTGTAGGTGCTTAACCAACAGCAATGCACCCTGCTAAACTTACTTCCCCACGCCACTTAAGTTTCTCCCTTACCCATTTCTGTTGTCCTATGTGCAGCGTCATACACCTTGTGAAGATTATTATTTTTTTTTAACCCAGCACCTCCTTCCTCTCCGTACATTCACATGCTGTATACACAAATATGCTGCCATGGGGACCATGTTTGTTCCAGGGACTAAAACTGTTTATATGTCTTCTCCGTTAGGGATTTAATCCTTGCTCCCTTGGTGTGAAATGAAAGCATGCAGCTGTATGGCACTCTGGAGATGATTACCATTAGAACTAAGCCTGAGTTTATACACACCATGAGCCAGATCAATCAACAATTTATTGACTCAAAATTGAATCCATACAGCATTGGTTTTTTACTTTTTTTTTTTTCTTTTTTTCTTTTTTAAGAGGGACTCAGTCTGCCTGAATAATTTTGGTGGAGAATTGTCAGAAAATCATTGAACCAGATTTATTAGGTATCTGAAAAATAGTGACAGGCATTGTGTGATTTCTAAGGCTCCATCACAGAATGGGAGGGAAGTCGATTTGCTTATAAACTGTAGACATACATTTTTAAACCATCAGTGCTGGTTTGGAGTCTTCATTACAAAAAGAAAGAAAAAATGATCAGCTTTGGAAACTGCCTTGAATTTTCTTGGCTTCTGTATAGTCAGCAACAACGTTTAGAAAAAACAAATGAAAAGCTGATAAGAATGGATAAATAAGGCAATATATAGCTGAAGAAATAAATGTTCTGGGGAACCAGTTATAACACAAGTGTATTTCACAGCTGAAGTCCATTGGTCTCCACACAGCAACAAGAAAAGCACTGTATACCTGGAAACCTTCAGCTTGAGAATATTTAAAACAACAGCAACAACAAAAAGGAGGCTATATTAAAGTACCAAGTTTTCCACTGCTGACCTTTGAGATTGAATGTATTTGCAAGGAATGTGACCCAAAACACACTGAAGTTGGTGGAAAGACTTTGTTGGCTTATGCCTGTCTTTTCTTGACCTTGTTGCTGGTATCTCTGCCTCTTGTTTTCTTCAGCACAGACAACTGCACAGTGCTCTCTACTGCAGGCAGCTTCCTCACAAGAATTTCCCCAGCAGAGATATGTGTTGAGTTCCAAGTTGGCCACTGGTTTTTCAATTTTTTGATAGCACAGCTTTGAGATGTGCCTTGCTATTGATTTCCGGGGACAGAAGTTCACAGCTTTCAGCTCTAACCTTCTTAATTCACTGCTTGTGGACCACAGGCTCATTACAGTAAGGGAAGACACAACAGCTGGAACTCTTTTGGCAAGGTACCAATGAGAATCAAAGCCTTGGAGGTAATGTCCTTCTCTAGCTGCTCTGGAGCAGCCCGATTTGTGAACATCTCTATAATTCTCCAGATCTTCCGAGCTGGCAATGTAAAAGGGCAGCTCTGTTGATTTTGGGGTTGAGTGGGGAGAGCCAGACTGGTCTGCTTTTTTGTGTCTCACTTGGAGTGTTGCCAAAGTAATATTTTGGTTATTTTCTTGGGTTTTGCTAAGTGTCAACACTGAAATAAAAACAATGGGCCAGACTTTGCACCCTTATTCAGAACAGATCCTCCTCCTTGTCTTTTCTGAGCTTGGGGAATTTATCACTCAGTCTCATAGCAGTACCACTTGAAAAGTGGTTTGTTTGTTGGTTGCTTTCTTTTTTTTTTAATAATTTGACAAGTGTTCTATTTACATAACAGATTGGTAAATAGTTTGGAGAGCAATTGCTTTTGCTAGCTCCTCAGATTTCCTCATCCAATACTGCTTTCTCAGAACATTGTCTGTTAAAAGGATTCCCCAGCATTTTCAAGTTATAGACAATATCTCATATTACCCAGGGACAATGATATTGAATTTAAAATAATATCCCTAAAGAAAAAGGTTATAAAAAATTTGTTATATATCTGTAACCAGCATACAATAAGGATAGAAACTTTTTGCTAGTGATTTACCTAATTTTCATCTATTTTCTTCTCTTATGGTTTATTACTGCTGCAGGTTAGATTCTTCATCTGGCACCATCATATCCATCACCATCACTCTCTTCACCATCTTCAACTTCTTCCTCACTTCTAATGTCTTCACCATTCAACTTCTTTGAACTCAAATCAACATTGGCTCCTCTCGTGGAATTTGAAACACAGTACTTCCTAAACCATTCAGTGACAACTTCTGGATTCATCTGATCCCATGCTGTCTTAATCCAATGACAAAACAGTGCTTCTCTAGGACTTCTTTATCTTCCCATTAGGAATTACAGCAGGATCCCCTGCCAAGAGCCATAAGGGCTACAAACACTCTTTAAAGGGCTTGTTCTCTACTACACAGGCACCTGCAGTTCTGACATTCCTCCTGGTACCACTGCAAGAGCAGCATTCATTTCTCCAATCATATTCTTCATTGCTGATACTCGATACCCTTTGGATGTACCTAGGGCAAGCATTCTCCTTTTGTGTACCAGCACACCTGGCCTCCTGTTCCAAACGATGTACAGCCAATCCTTCATTAAGTCTGAAGACATCCATCCTTGGTTTTGACACCTAACAATTATTCCAGTAGGCAGCTGGTCCTTCAGTATTGTTTTCCGCTTCAAGATCACATACGGTGGCAATTTTATACCATCTGCTAACACTGCCAGCATTACAGTAATGCACATTTTTTCATTCCCCAAAGTTTTGATGATGACGGATTTGTGCCTATTTCTTCAATGATGTTATTGGATGTCTCATCAAAGGAAACTGGTGTCTCATCTGCATTTCCCATTTGGCTCAGCAGATAATCATGACCTTTATGTGATCCAATCACGTATTTCTGGAATGTAGTGAATTTTTGGTGGAGTCAGAAGGTATATGTTGGCAAAGCAAAATCCTTCTCTGAAGGCAGAAACCATTATGACACATCATCTGTATGCATCAGCCATTGCTGGTCTTGATTTTTTGCCATGTAATTTGTCATGCTTGCGCTATTCCTTGAGATTTCCATTTAATGATTTCTTATGTAACTAGTGTTCTATCCTTTTGGTTTTTTTTTAGTGCACACATTCTGCAACTTACCATTCTACTTAAGCAGGAGGGCTGGACTAGATGACCTCCAGAGGTCCCTTCCAACCTCAACTATTCTGTGATTCTATGATAATTCATGGAAGGGCCCTTTTTCAGGCACTGAGTAATTTCTGCATTGAGTTAGTGCATAACAACTTCTGTTTTGATTATTTCCATCTTGGCACATTTGCCTCAGTAACATTATATTTCCTCTTGGACTCACAATTGTTATTTTTTTCTCCTGCATACGATATCACCATGAGTTTAAAATCTGCATTGTAACTCCTACTTATACATTTTGGTATGTTCCTTCTTGCACTTGTCCCTCTTATCTCCAGATGTTTTGCACTTCACAGATCACTTAAAAATAAAAAAAATCACAGTGGAACTCTCTGATCCACCCCACGCTCCTTCTCTAGTGAGTGAGAAAACCAACAGCAAATCACTGTCTTTTTCAAACTTTGGGCTGCTTTGGGCATGTTTGTGCATGTAACTAAGGAAATTTCCACAGTGCACTGTTATGGTATCATAAGAATGCAAAAGGAAGAAACCTTCCAATTTGTAAATTAAATTTTTGGACAAACCCCCCTTTATCTTGCTTTTGGGTAAATGGAGTGTTGCTTTGTGCTTCTGGAATTGTGGCCAGATTTAGTCAGTGGATTTTAATAGTCAGGAGACCATCAACACAGTCTGCGTATCCACTGAAGAATAGCTATTTTTATTTATTAAACTACTTAAACCAGGTCCGCATTGCACATGACCTGTGAAATCATGTATTTTTGGCCAGCTAGTGTGTGCGCTCTGGCATGGGCAGAGGTTGACTAAGCAATGGCCCTCAGTGGTGAACAGGCCTTATGCCCCATCACTGCACACATGTCTTTGGTGTGCTGGCCAGCCATCCAATTAATGTTTGTGCACCTAGAGAGAGACATCAGGTCTCTTGCCTGGTATTTCCTTGCTGTAGACCATAGGACAGTTATTCTGGCCCTCTACATAGACATTTCACCTGAGTAATATACAATTAATATGTCATACATGAATCATGTAATGCCAAATGATGAATAAAATACTGTTCAAAATAACCCAAATACAAGGTATTTTCAGTGCATACAGGAAATTATTCAGAAATAACATTTTAACATGAAAACATGCTGACTAATATATTTTACTGCATTTTTATGTTTTGAAATTCATAGAAGAAATACAATTGATCTGCATTAGCAAAAAAATCTAAGCGAGCAACTCCTTGTCTTTGCATATAATTGCTTAAAACTAATCACTAGCACAGTTTAAAAATAACAACAAAATAAATTGATAGCATCCTACACTTCTGCTACCTTAATCCATAACAGTAAGCAATGAACTCAAATATTTTTTCACACGGTGACTAATTCTGGATAATAAATTGTGTGTCGCTGTGAAGTGCCTCATAGCAATGGAATGTATTTAACTTCTTTAATTAAGCTACAACCAGATCTATTTTTAAAAGAGCGTCATTCCTTCATTATTTTGGGGAGTAGGATTTAACTTCGCAAGTTACAGAGTAGAACTATTTTATAGACTTTCTTTATTATTTGAGTGGTAGACAAATAAAGTGGACATAAAAAAGGTCATTGGTTTTTGAAAGTTTTATTGCTCCAGTTACAGATAGTACATAGACGTGTAAAAAGACTGTGGCCCATATTAGTTCCGCTATATATTTCTGGTTTTGCTCTTTAAATTAAAAAAATGTGGAGGCATGAAAAACAGATGCTTTCAACCCATTTTCCTCCAAAGTAAGGAAAATATGTTTGTTTTGAGGTGCTCAGAAAATTGTGTATAGGGATAGATAATTCTAAAGAGATTCTCTACTTCCTAGACAATTTCTTTGGAGTTGGCATAGATCACATTGCAGTTCAGAGGCACAGGTCTGAATTTCGAATGAGAGTGTTTGATGCCTAAGAAAACATAGGTTGTGTTGGTGCGAAATCTGCCCTGCAATGTAAACCCTCAAAACATGACTGTATGTACATCTGTTGCATGTTGCTTTTTGGGAAAAATCTTAAAGCTGGAGGCCACTGAGCGACTGCAGATCTGCTCCATGCTGAGTACTTCTGCTATATAAGAATGCAATGTGCTGTGAAGAGGGAAATGACTGGAAGCCTTCACTTGGCAGGTCTGCATAATCTGGCTGCTTATGATTTTAGTCATATAGCAGTACAAGTAGAGTTTAGAATTTTGTGTTCATTTTTCATGAGATATTATCTGTATATTCATAATAATGAAAAAAAACGAGGACAGCTTGCAAACTCCTCTGTGGGTGTTCAGATTCCTTTTCTTGATTAGCTTCTTATTCATTTGTATTAATATCACCTCCTTTCTGTGGGATAATTTGCTAGTTTTCCCCTGCTTATTTCTTAAAATTTTAATATGTATTGATTCTTTTCTAATTTGACTTTGCACTAAGATTATTTCATTCTTAATTTTATTTCATGAGACTTTAGTAATGCAGTGTTGAAAATGAGAACAAGTGTTAAGGGTATCAACTAGAGTAAATGTTAGATTATCAGCAGAGCACCAGAATTCTTGCTTAATGCAGTTTTGCACTGGCACATCATGCACATATGTCATTTTTGAGCACTGGCACAAGTAGACAGTCTATAAAGTATCCAGATACAAAACCTGTTAGGTTTGTGCTGGATTTGCATGTAAAAATGGGATTTTGACTGTAAAAGTAACCTACTTTCCAGGCAGCTGACATTGTCATACTCAAGTTTGATCCCTGTCAGAATCAAAGGGATCATAATTTTTAAATTTGGCCTTCAAGGTGAAGTTCAGCGAGGTTTGCATTATCTCCATTGATATCAGTGGTGGTGTGTCCAATGGCATTCTTTGTCTTTGCATTCTAGAAATCTTTAATACAATTTGCAGCATGTTCTTCATTTTGGATACAAGAACATTTTAGTGGAAGAAACATATGGGGAAAAAGCTTATCAATACACCAGGTGCATAATTAGCAGATAATGTCACAATGCAACATACAGGAAAGAATCAATGTAGCAGCTTGTATTAAAAATCAGTCTCCCTCCTGGCACAGTCATACTATGGTGGTATGACAACCACCGTGGTGAGCTTCTACTTTGACTATGCAGAAACATCCCCTAAGGATGAACAGCACTCATCTTCAAGATAATTGAAATCAAACAAATAGCTGTTTGGGAAATAAAGATGAAAAGAAAAATTAAAATTAAGAAAACATAAATAAAGGGATAGCTGCAGTTATGTTTTGTAAGGAAATTGTTAAAAGAAAGACCTAAAATCAAGCTTTTCCTCACGTCTTACCATTCAAAAAAGAAACATAAATTTGTCTTCAGCAAAGATGGTCTACAGCTAAGAAAAAATTATTCTGCTATATCCAACTCAGTACTTGAAAGGAAATACCAGCCCCTACAATGTGTAGGATCAGTAATGAAGTCCAACTGTAGATCTGGGAACCTGGGACAAGGGCCAGTCTTCATATAATGAGTCCCAAGATTATTTGGACGGGAATATGGAACACTTACTCATGGAATCAATAGTTCATTACAGTATCAAAGACAGACACAGAAAATCATTTGGGGTGGGTGATTTTTTTATTATTATTTCTTCTGCACTGGGAAATTTTATATAACAGAGAAGGGACTTGCATTGATTACCTGGTCCTGGGGTGAAATGACTTCAAGGTGATAAGTGTTGATGCAGGTTTGAATTAGGATAGAATTTGCTTGCTGGTGTGTAGTTATAAAGACTTATGGAGAAGAAGCCTTTGTAATATTCAGATAAATATACAGTATGGCAATACTGCAAAATCTCCATTGATACAAATGCTTAAACTCTCTCACATAGACCACATATAGTTTCTTTCCTTCTCTATTCTTGTGATATAATAGCTTGAAAGGGATTACTTTATAAAGACAAGTGGAGGAATGTCTCTTAAAAGCAGTTTCTGTTTCCAGCATAATATTTTGCTTCAGAAACCTGAAGGAACATTAACAGCATTGATGGCTTCTGCTTGGGCTCATCAGTCAACAAGTCAACAGAAATATGCCATTTGAGCTGTATCGATACACAACTTACACATTGCTTATGAAATACATGCAACAGTGGCTACAAAGTGTTACAAAGTTATAATGAGAAATTATACAATAAATGCTTTTGAAAAAAAAATATAATTTGTGAAAACATGTAAAGAGTTGTATGTTTAATTATTCACGTAGCTTTAATAAGGATAACAATTCAAAATCCAGAGGAAATGCCCACGGTATTTGAGCTATAAGATTAAAAAGCATCTATAAAATATGCAATTGGCTTTAAATATAATTAGCTCCTATTTTAACTGAACATTAAAGTGGCTCTAAGGACCCAGGACTTGTTCTATGTTGAGCAATGGCAATTTGCCAATGGTTCTTTGCATGACAGTCAAAGCACCCGGTAGAAGCGACCACCACAAAGTTTTTTAGTCATAACTACAGGTAAGAAATAGCTAAGCAGTGACTGCTGTTATCAGAGTTTTCCATGGAAAAGATTCAGCGTGCTCTAAAAAAGTATCTATCTGTCGTGTGACTACAATGTCGCTAAGTTATGACAAGGAAATATCTGTGATATGACAGTGGCATCATACAACTGTCAATATAAAGTAAGTGCGATGGGATTGCTCTGTACTCTAAAGCAACTGTCATGTAATGGGGGCTGTGACTAGGCTGTAATAGCAATGTGACTGCAACGTGCCAGCAGAGTGACTGATAAGTAACTCCTAGAAGAGCTGACTCCCAAGTAAAATTTGCTTTAATAGTTTTGAAGAGCTGCGGACCCTATTTGCAGTGACAGCACCGCCCATCAACTTTGATGGGCTCTCAGTCAGTACCTCATGAGAGGGCAAGCCAGTTTATTGCTGCACATCTGGCAGCCTTTACAGCCATCCTGGGTAAAATATTCTGCTACACAATCAGATTCACACCACAGTGGGGAGCTGATGCTAGGTATAGCCTTGTGATCAAATGCTGCCCAAGCCAAAGGCAGGCAACACTGGTGGGTGGACAAAACACAGGATCAGACTGGGCTCCCTGGATATGGTGGTGAGAGGTCTCACCCCCAGGACTCGCTGGGATGGTGTTACCTTATGGTAAGCAGGACAGAGACCTCACTCTCAGGAAGGTCTCCACTGTCTATGGATGCTTTGAACTATACCTTTGTGGGTTCATGGCCTCCCTGCTGGTCAGCCCCTCTGGCGCCCTGGAATTAGTCCTCAACGATGGCAAGTTGGCAAGTAAGGAGACAGAATATTACAAATTAATTAAGAAAAAGGGAAAAATTATTGTGTTCATATCACAGATGGAGATATTGATGTTCAGATTAATTGATTTGCCCTGAAGCTATGCAGCATGTCGTTAGCAGCCTTGTGATTACAGTAGAGTTGGTTGAAAAATGGTTTTGGAGGATAGTCTTCAATTTTCCAACAAATCAAAGAAGAATTTTTTATTTTTTTTTTTTCCAAGAGGGCGGCTGGTAGGGATTTTCCATTATTTTTAGCTTTTGAGATTCCCTGTCTCCTCTTCTCCCCTCCCTCAGATTTCCTTATCTTTCAGTTTGTCTCAAATAATACTTGGAACATTACAACTAAAATGAGAAAAAACAGAAGAAAGGTTAAGAGTACTTTTCATTTTCTTTTATCTTTTGGAAGTGCAATGACTATCTTTGCTTTGGAAGAAGTTCCAGATGGAAAATTAAAAACTGCTTTAGAAAGCCAAGTTTGCCTTATTTAAGCTGAAGGCATGGACATTTTTACATCAGTGAGACTGAAGAAAAAGTCAGTGATGCCATGAGAGGCCAGATGACTAATTTGAATCCTCTTGCTGGTTATTGTTTAACATTTAGGGATCAAACCTGTTTTATATTGTAGCAATTAAGAAAGGAAAAATAACCTGTATTAAAAGTAATAGTCCTTAGCCCAAAATACTCTTTCAATGTGAATTATAAATTATATTCTGTGTCATTTACCAGAGATCTGCCAAATATTTCATGTAAATACTTTTATCAAATTTACATACCACTGTATTTATTGTTCTGATGATGCATTTTCAAGGGCATTATTTGCTGGCTTCTCTTCTACATTCTATCTATATTCTGGTTTGCCTAATACTTGCTGGATGGACCTTAGCAGCTCTGTTGGAGTGTGGTTTGTAGCTTAGCAGGTATTTTAGAGAACATGTTAATTTGGAGAGCATTCTCTGCTTGGGAGATTGTGCAAAGTGAACTTTGGACCCAGCAGACTGTAAAGGCATGGGAGGAACTGTTGCAGTCTGTCATGCTAATCCTTGCAGCCTTTTGGGTCAATACTCTGATCACTAATGTTTCCTTAGATCTATTGTGTCAGTCCAGCTGCCTTGCATTCATATTAAATTTATGTGTTTAATATGTTTATGAGATTTTAATTAAAAAAAAAAAATAAAAGATGTGCAATTTCTGCCAAAATTCAAAGAAATAATGCAGTCAGATTGCTGTCCCCTTGCACTCCTACCTTCAAGAATCCCAAATATATTTGTTCATATAATGGATCATTGGTATGTATGTCATTGTATTCAGGTCACAAATCAAACCAACTTTGCTGGAAAGGAATGCAAACATCACTCAAGTGAAGAATAATATTTCATACTAAACAAAGGAGGATGGGAATTGAAGTTTATCCTATCTGAAAATGGTTCTGTTTCTGCATACCAATGCCTTCTATCAGCAGAAACACCTGCAGTTACCATAAGGTCCACCTTTCAAAGAGAACTTTTTCATCTTTTCCCTTTTTCTTTAATATAAAGGAGCCAAATAAGTATACTGATGTTCAACTAATTGTAAAGGCTTGCTGCTGAAAAGATTTACTTGTGGTTCAGCCATGTAATCATCTGTTGGCCATTTGCTATAAATCATGGGTGTCTGCTGTTGTCTCCACTAATTAGTACACTAACTTATTATTAAGTCCTTTAAACATTATATGAGATCTAGGCTGTGCATAGAATTACTGGGGGAATGACAACACTTGAAGTTTTATTGCACAGCTACAAAGTATACGGTAAATGTCTGGGTGGTGGACAGTTGTAATGCAGAAGACAAGATGGAATATATTCCCTTTAGTAGCTGCTCTACCCCTCCATAATTTTAAAAGTGCTTTATTTTGCAGCCTTCAGTGTGCCAGTTCAGTCACTCAGGCACCAAATAAAGGTCTCAAGCACAATAGTTGAAAGCAACTGGTACAGTAGTAAGTGAAGTTTTAAACAACAGTAGACAAGTTGATTAGAGCCTTTGGAGATGCATGCCCTGAATAAAGGTTAACCTTTGTGAACTTTGAATACAAAGCTTTCAGATGAATTTTATATGAAATCTAGTGACAAAGAAAGGCACTATTCAGCAAGGGCTGATTAATTGAGTTGCATTTCATTGTAAACCCCTGACAATGATGGAAAATAAATTTTGCAATGAGCTTTGTAGCCATACAAGTTGACAGGATCTCACTAAAAATCAAGAATCAGACCACATAAAGGCCCTGTTGAAATACCTCTGAAGATAGTCTGGTGAGTGAAATGTAAAGCCAGGATTTACAAATATTACATAAGTGAACACTGTTGCTGCACTCAGGCTGAAAAATCCTGTTCAAATCCAATAAGTGGTTTAAGATGTGTAAATAGAGGTTTCTGCAGGGAGTCAGGCATTAGAAGCCACCTGGAGCATGTGGTAAAGATTGTATCCATCAATACAGCAGCTGGGCTGAAATTATAAAGAGGGCTGCTTTCCATCACGCTTGTTTTAATGCGTACATTTCTCCTGTCACTAGCACCCCAGGAAAACTACTAACTACAAAAATGAATGGTACCCATTACCTGGTATTCATACTTGTGACAACAGAGACAACAATCACAACACAACAGTAAGCAAAAAAACTGATATCCAAATTATTTTTAAGTTGTTGCAGTGGAAAGATCTTGAGAACCAATTGGTAATATTTTAATAACACCGTAGGTTAGAAGAATGAAGCAAGCACCTGGCATTCAATCCAAAGTTTCTTTCTGCTCCACACATTCCATCAAATCATGCACCAAAGCAGTTTAAATAAAGCAAGATCAGTAAAAAAGAGGGGGAACTCTACGCAACATTCAGCTGCATGCCAGCACCAAGGAAAACGTGACAGTGGTTTTCATTGTAATTGTTTAAAACCAGTATGTATTTACCATACGTGCGCTCCCTATGCATAGAGTGCTCTTTAACCCTGCATTACTGTGGGACTGACAGTAAAGGCAGGTAAAGTAGGCGGCTGCTTGCCCCTGATAGTAGCTCAGGGCAGCAAACGATCATCTGCAGTTTCCTTCTCAAAATGGCAAGAGATATTGGGTCAGAGAAACATGGTCCTCAAATTGCAAAAAGCTAGCATGAAACTAATGTGCAAATGAGACTCAGAAACAGGAAAGGAAACTGTTAAATCACTCGTTGTGAAGTTGTGTTAAAAAATAATAATAAAAAGCAAGTGAGCCATATTGCATGTGTGGGGACAAACTGTGCCACTAAGTCACAGGCCCAAGCCGTGGGTGGTGTAGAGTGGCATTGTTCCCCACCAATTAAAATGAACGTACTCGCCACATGAAACCGCAATGTGTTCCTTCGTTTACAAGTTGTGGCCTCCTTCTGCCTGCGCTTCTGCTCCCTGACATGGCCAGCCATTGTGGTGAGTAGCAGTACTTGCTGGTGTTCCAGGAAACTTGGGGGGTTGCAAGTGTCGCTGACATCTCTTTGCAATGAAGGAGGGTGAACTGGACTCCCTGAGTGCTTTCTATCCCTTTTCTTGTGCATCAGTTCAAGCTTCAGGAACTCCCAGTGCTGTATTTACATTATTATCTTATTCCATGTGGACTTGGAAGAAATACATTAATAGTGATGCTGAGTGTTCAGCAAGAAGCAGGTTGTACAGCTAGATGGGTGAGATGTAGGTTGTGTAGCGGTTCCTATAGCGGCTCCTATGCAGACCTGATGCATGGGGTCAGGCAGTGGGGCATCAGTCCTTCATCCCAGATCTCATACAGATAAGCAGCAGATGTCTAGAGAGAGAGGACCACCTCAATTTCTTACCTTTTTCTTGCCTGACTTCTGAAGCATAAATAATGCTTCTCTTTACTGTCTATGACAGGAATAGCTAGTTTGTATTCAAGCTTTACCAAAGTGTAGCTTTTCCATCAATTAAGGCTTTGCTGCGTATGAGGAGAGCTGATAACAGCCCAAATTCTTTCACTGTTTATTTGCTATGTAGCTTGTTTCCTCAGTAGCCAGTGTGATTTCAATGTGCTAATGAAGGTGCCACAACCTTGCCCTGAGTGATTAGTGGACCAGACCAGCAAAGATGTTTTAGCTGTTCTCCAGCATATTTGAGCTGACACCAGTGATAGGGATCTTAGGTGGGAATTTGGTGCACGGGTAATCCCCTGCCATGACCTCCATGAGCACACAGATACTGATTAACTTCCCCTGGTCTCCCTCTAATCCAAATACCTTTGTTCAATGTCTCTCCCTCACCCCAACTGCAATGGATACAGCTTTCATCCCTCAGTATTTTCTAAGACTGCTTTCTGTATTGATGGAGGAGGGAAGAGTGGGGCTTTTCCCTGTGTCCTTGCCTCCAATCTGTAGATCCTTTCACTCAGTGGAAATCTGTATCTCTTTCTGCTGCCATGGTGATTCAATGAGTTTGAGATTATTTTGCTAAACCTGCCTCTCCCGGGAGACGATGGTTTGGTTCTCAGAGTTCTTAGACAGATCAAGAATCACATTAGCTCAGGTCAAATATGCTCACAGTACACAAGGAGGTGAGTTTCAAGATCTTAGCAGAGCAGCAAAAAAGACTCGCTCTTGATTCTTGTGATAGATGTTACAACGCTGCCAAATAAAAGCAGTTTTGCTGAATGAGAACTCACAGTGGTGCCTGCAGTCAGAAACAAACCAGAAGTGGTGCAAACAGTCCACCAAAGGAGGAGAATTAGGAAGAATATGATATGATAAGCTCAGACATAGTAAAGGAAGAGATGGCAGGTGAATGACATGCTTATTTCACATATTTGAAGCCACCAAATGTGAGACAAATTGTTGTGAGATAGCAATTTGATAGCCCAATAGCAGAAGAACATTTATGCTTTGCATATCCATGACTTGTGTTGTACAAACAGAAGTAAAAAAGGCCACTGTTTTTAGTTTGCGTGTGGGCGCAATTAAGTCCATTCACAAATCCACTTTATTCTGCACTGTTATTTATGTATGCACCAGTCAGCTACATGCTGCAGCACTTAGCTCTTTCTGAGCAAGCAGTCTGAAAGTCTTACCCTTATTATCTTGAAACAGAACTGGGTAAAAAACAGAATTTTTAATCACACGGCAAAGATGATTCTAAAATAAATGCTCTATTTGAAATGTTAATTATTAGAAAGCTACCATAAATTGAGTCTTCTTACAAAAAAAATTATTAAAAGGAACTTTGTAATAGTTATGTTATAGTTATGTCCAATATTAGAAATAGTCTATGTATATTTTCAAGATGACAACTTATGTCTTCTTAGGGAAGATGTACTAAGTGGAAGATTCCACAGAAGTGACACTTGTGAATCTTTGTTTTTCACTAGCAGAAGATCAGTAAAAGTTGTTTCACCCATGTCTATCTTGGAATGGTCTCAATGTGCAAACTTCATGTTATGGCTTATTTATGTTTTAATATCTTACACATCAATCTTTATCTAAAAACTTCAAAGCACTTTGCAAGCAATATATTATGCTACAGTCTAATGGTAGATATTATTTTATCAATTTTACGGGTAGTTAGAAGAACTCAGGTCTTATCAACTAGTTTCTAAACTTCTTCGCAGTCTCACTCTGAACATACAATAAATCTTGACTCATTCTGAAGCTCATTTGGGTGGTTTTATTCATGACAGTGGTTTTCTACAGCTTTAACAATATCTTCAGATTCTTCAGTCCAATACAAATCCAGGATCCCGTTGCAAGAACCAGGATACATAAAAGAGTATTCACCTGATCAGCTGCTCAGCCGTACTTGCATTGCCATACTTGCATGCTACTGTGAAAAGAACATTTGGGGGTAGTCTGCATTTCAGTCTATAGAAAATTGGTTACTTCACTGGACTACCTGCTGTCTTTTTCCTCTGTGACCATGAACTTTGATTTCGTATGGATACAGAATATTGCAAGGAATTTTATTTAATGCTTGTGTCATGCCCTGACTTGTTCCAAATAACTTCTTTCTTCTTGTGTTATTTTTAGCTAGCAGCCTTGTAAATGCAGACTTGCCAGTAAGTGAAGTTCAAGTTCAGTCTCAAAAAAGCAAGGCTTTTAAAAAATAAATGTTGACTAAATATTCATTTCAGAAAAGAAAACATTCTTGGATGAAGCAATATCAGAGTTTTTTATTTCTATGATTTAGAAGATTCAGGGGAAGGAAAGAAATCAGTTGAATTCCTTCTGTGTAAGTTTGCAATTTTGTTAAAACAGTTAAAGTCATTAATATGTGAGTCATTCAGAGCTGGAAACCAGATTTGCCTATATATGACAATACATACCTGAACTCTCAATGGTAATCATGCTGTGGGTTGTTTGTCTTGGAAAGACTTTTTTTTTTTTTACATAATTTGTACTATGTACATATAATTTTACAGGAAATTTTGCCTGTTTCTGCTATTCTCAAGGAAGGCTAACAGGGAAAAACTGACATCGCTGTCTAGCCCTGGTAAAGTTATTAAGGGATTAGATTCCCTTGTCTAGAAGAATGGACCAGCTGTCACTCACCCAGCTTTCACCTCAGCTGGGACTGGCTGCTGTGTCCTGCTGCAGAGAGGGAACATCACGGGTTTATTCTCCTGTAAATCTGTGGCTGACCAGCACAATTGTCAATATCCACTGTGACACAGCTTGACAAGGGGAAAACCACAAATGCATTTCACGGTGGAAAAGGCAGTTCAGAGGTCTATAAGAAGCGTTAATGGCTCCAGCTTATGCACTTTTAGGACCCCAAGCAATCAGGTCCAGATGTTTAGATTCACAGTCCATGAGCCGAGAAAACCTGCCAAACCAGGGATGAAATATAAAAAGGTAAAACTTTAGACTAAAACTGGAGATTTGTGGCTAGAATTTTTACTAAAGCTAAAAGTCAGCTTTCATCATCCAAATTACAGTAATTTTTAATCCTAAACTATGTTGGGAAAAGATTATCAGAGAGAATCTTTATTTTCCAGTATATGAATAGCCCTTTGGCTGAAAATTGAGCGCAACCAGCCATTTAATTTCCTTATCGGTTTTGCGCTGTTTTTTTTCCTCCATCACTTGTGTAAGTGCCTAGATAAGGC
Organism: Psittacus erithacus; assembly: GCA_009867235.2. NCBI lineage: Eukaryota > Metazoa > Chordata > Aves > Psittaciformes > Psittacidae > Psittacus > Psittacus erithacus. The sequence goes on from WYDI02006495.1 coordinate 104,978, forward strand.
TACATGTGAGCAATTGGTGGATGGCTCAAAATCTAGGCCAGAAATAAGTCTTTTCTATGCATTTCTTGTCATATTTTCCCTCTGTCTCCACTTTAGGAAGCCATTTGTGGGGCAAGGAACAGAAGAAAAAAGGAAGACTTTAAAACATTTAGGCTTCCCTTTTCTTCTAAAGGCCTTCTACTCCTGTCTTGCCATAATGGGGTTGACCTGAATTTTTATTATTCTTCAGTAAAAAATTGAAGATGGATAAACGTAGCATTCTTTACTGTAGGGGAGTTTGTAGGGGAGCCTGAACCAGTTCCAAACTTGTTATCTCTGGACTAATGGTCCCACCTGAGCTGAACACAGTGCTTATAATGCCAATAACACAGGAGCTGAATCAGTGTAAACTGTAGCCTTGATTGTAGTCCAATGTCACCACAAGCAGACACCTGAAAGCTTGTACCTTTACCTTTTTATGAAAGGGCTCTGTGAGAATGTGAATCATCAGCCTGATGTACATTTTAACTCAGGAGGCATTTCATAACCAAAGACCTGATTGTGCAAAGAATTGTGAGCCTTCTTAAGTAACTTCAGTAACAATTGGATTTTGACTTTTTTCCAGTTTTTACTTTTTAATGTGAGCACAGCCAATGTGGATATGTGCTTTCTCAAGTCTGTAGTATATAGAAGGATGAATATTTTTCAAAGCTGCTATTTTTCTTACTCTATGAATATATCACCATGCCAGAAAGAGTCACTAAGAGTGAACTTTCCATGAGAATTGCTGTAGCATTAAAAAGTCACTGTCTGTTGGATCATGCTTTGTATATTGCAGGATTTTACATAAGTTCCTATATATTGAATTGACTAGAAATGTGATTCTGCCTGCTTTGATGTGCATGTTCTATATTAAATGTGATTCTGCCTGCTTTGATATGTATGTTTCAACTGCAGAAATATTCTCTCTGCATCTCAAGGCTCAAGATATTTATAAGCAATGTGGTTTGCTTTGTTAGTACAAACTTTTCCTTCTCTCTAGTGTCCCTAGTCATTCATAAATAATACAGACCATAGTACACTGATTTTTCCAACATCTCCTTGTTGCATTTATCTGGGTTTATTTTTAACATTTACAGTGAACTGATAAAAGTTAAAACTAAAATAAATAATTCCTTTAATGAGAAAGACAATTTTTAGGAAAAAATGGAACCAGGACTGATTAATTTCAATTAAGGTTGTGTATTTGTTCCATACGCTTTGATTCTATATTAAAGTGCCAGCTTAATTGGCAGTTGTGGCTAGATCTAATTAAACGTAATAAGGATGATGATGCTTTTTAGGTTGGCACATAGATGCCGGCAAGTTACATGTACACGTTGCTGTATTATGTCTTAGATATCTTGAAGCAGAGGAAATATAAACATGTCTTTACTGTGCATCTGGTACTAATGTAGGAAAACAATATCCTACAACATGATAAACATGGAGAAAAAAATAAAATCCTTCATTATATCTATAAATTAAGTTTTACTGCCATAAATACCAACTTCTGATTTTCAAATTGGGCTTGGCCAGTTTTCTAGAATCATAGAATCACAGAATAGTTAGGGTTGGAAAGGACTTTAAGATCATCTAGTTCCAACCCTCCTGCTATGGGCAGGGATACCTCGCACTAAACCATGCCTCCCAAGGCTCTGTCCAACCTGGCCTTGAACACCACCAGAGATGGATCATTCACAACTTCATTGAACAACCCATTCCAGTGCCTCATCACCCGTACAGTAAAGAACTTCTTATATCCAATCTAAACTTCCTCTGCTTAAGTTTTAACCCGTTACTCCTTGTCCTATCACTACAGTCCCAGATGAAGAGTCCCTTTTGTCATCCTTATAGGCCCCCTTCAGATACTGAAGGCTGGTCTGAAGTCTCCATGCAGCCTTCTCTTCTCCACGCTGAACAGCCCCAACTTTCTCAGCCTATCTTCAGATGGGAGGTGCTCCAGTCCCCTGATCATCCTTGTGGCTTCCTCTGGACTTGTTCCAGCAGTTCCATGTCCTTTTTATGTTGAGGACACCAGAACTGCACACAGTACTCCAAGTGA